>JBBPBX010012280.1:0-15402 GCA_038048925.1 Garcialebias charrua | reverse complement strand
CTCTGGGTTCTTCACAGAAAAAAAATCAAGGAAATACACACTATTAATAAAATAACCAAACAACCCTCTCTGGGTTCTTCACAGAAAAAAATCCAGGAAATAAACACTATTTATCAAATAAAATAACCAAATAACCCTCTCTGGGTTCTTCACAGAAAAAAATCCAGGAAATAAACGGTATTAAATAAAATAACCAAATAACCCTCTCTGGGTTCTTCGCAGAAAAAAAAATCCAGGAAATAAACAGTATTTATTAAATAAAATAACCAAATAACCCTCTCTGGGTTCTTCACGGAAAAAAAATCCAGGAAATAAACAGTATTAATTAAATAAAATAACAAAATAACCCTCTCTGGGTTCTTCACAGAAAAAAATCCAGGAAATAAACACTATTTATTAAATAAAATAACCAAATAACCCTCTCTGGGTTCTTCACAGAAAAGAATCCAGGAAATAAACAGTATTTATTAAATATCTAAAAAAAAAGCTAAGTCTGGTCCTCTGGACATTCAAAAAAACAAAACAAAACAAAGCAAAAAAAAAAACTGTAGAAACGTTTCGTCTTTCGTCCGAAAGACTTCCTCAGTCTGAGAAGCTTCTTCTTCTTCTTCTTCTTTTAGTTTAATGGCGGATTGCAAACAGCGTTCAGGTGCATACCGCCACCTACTGAGCAAGAGTGTGTAGCTCATGGCCTCCTATTCCTATATTCTACTTTTAATATTAATTTTATGTAGATAAATGAACAACTCTTTTCTAACATCTTTTATTTTATCCTTATCCCCTTCAGTCCCTAAAATTCCTCCCATACTCCAAACTCTCCCTGCCTCTTTGACTTTTCTTTTCAATCTGTCCCTTTCATTTGTATATTTAATGCACTCCATCAGTACATGTTCTACACTTTCTGTTTCCCCACATTCCACACATCTACTGTCATTCCGTTTCCCTATCAAGAACATTGTATCATTTAGAAGTGTATGGCCTACCCTCATTCTCATTACTATCACCTCTTCTCTTCTACATCTTTCTCTATAATTATTTATTGTAACTGATTTTTGTATTTTGAATAATCTTCTTCCTTTCTTGTCTTCATTCCATCTTTTCTGCCATTTTTCTTTTTCTTTTCCTTTAATAATTGACTTACCCTCTCCTTTCCCTAACGTTATATTAACTGTTATTTCTCCTTTCAATGCTTTTTTAGCAAGTTTATCTGCTCGTTCATTCCCTTCCACCCCCTCGTGTGCTGGTACCCAACAAAACTGTACATCAATTCCACCTCTGTGTAACCGGAATAATGTGTGCTGTATTTCCAAAAGAAGGTCTTTCCTGTCGTTTCCTTTCGACTGCATACTTTCTATGACAGCCTTTGAATCAGTGCATATAACCACCCTATCAGGCCTAACCTCCTCAATCCATTGCAAGCTAAATATAACTGCCACCATTTCTGCTGTGTATATTGAAAGTTGATCCGATATCCTTTTGGAAATACAAACTTCAAATTCTGGGATATAAACTCCTATTCCCACCCACCCCTTTGTATTTTTTGAGCCATCTGTGTAAATTTCCATATAATTATAATATGATTCTCTAATGTATTTGCTGGTGTTCACCCCTATTTCATTTACGTTCCATTCTTTCTTCATTTCTAGTATTTTCATATCAACTTCACTTTCTGGTATTAACCAGGGTGAGATAACACTATTTGGATTAATCTGTGCAAATTCTATATTGTCTATTCCATATATTTCCGCTAATTTGTTTATTTTCCACCCAAATCCGTTTCTATGATATTTGTTATATTCCCAACAATCCTCAACTGTCGTTGCTGCAGGATTTTCTTTACTTCCTTTGAGTTTAATCCAGTAAGTTAATGACAGTTTAGTTCTTCTCATTTCTAACGGAGTTTCACCACTTTCTATAAGTATTGCATTAATTGGGGTTGTCTTTATTGCTCCTGTGCACACACGTAATGCTCTGGATTGAAGTCTATCTAATTTTTGAAGTGTTGAATTTGCTGCTGCTCCATACACTATGCATCCATAATCCAACGTTGATCTCATGAGAGCTCTGTATATATTTAAAAGTGATTGTTTATCTGCTCCCCAGTTATTACCTGCCACTGCTTTCATTAGATTTATTACTCTTTTACACATTGTCTCTACCTGATTTAAATGACATTGCCATGTGTATGAACTGTCTAACCATAAGCCAAGATATTTAAATTCACTAACCAATAGCCTATATGCCACGGACTTCCGTTCCAGCACCTCCGCAGTCATTACACAGTCGGCGCACTTCCGGTTAGCGGGAAAGACACGAACATAAGTGACTAAATACAATTAATAAAACATCAGCATACACACCAATAACAACTCTATACACATATAAAACCATATAAAATCATGGCGACGTTCCCCCTACGGATAGCCGCGATAAATGTTCGCCGAAACCCCCCCGCGGAACAGCTGTTCCCACCGGTGGGCGGACACAACGGTACTCACGTGTAGTGCCGGTAGCGCGCGGCCGCTTCCCGTTTCGGCTCGTTGTCATGGTTTGCTACTAGGAGCTAACGCTAGCAACAACGGAGGTGGATGGGAACCGGAAGTGGCGGGTAGGTGTTGCATTTTGCCGGAAGTACGTCACGCCCCCCCGTGGCATATAGGCTATTGTATAGGTTGTCCATATAGTAAGAAATGTTCATCTTTTATCTTCTTTTTGTTTGTTATCATCATGTATTTAGTTTTGCTTACAGACAGTTTGAAACCCCATTCATAAGACCAGCTCTCTATTTGATTAATTGCTTTTCTAATGCTTTTAACAACATGTGGAACATTTCTCCCCCTCATCCATATTGCTCCATCATCCGCATATAGTGCTGATTTGATGCTTCTGTCAAGATTTGCAAAGATATCGTTAATCATTATGTTGAATAAAACTGGGCTAATTACACTACCTTGAGGGGTGCCATTTTCCACTTTGAAGACTCTTGACAATTCACCCCCAACTTTAACTCTTATTGACCTATCCTTAAAGAAGCTGGCAATCCAGTTATATATCCTCCCGTCTATTCCCATTTGATCTAGTTTTATTAACAGTCCTTCCCTCCACATAGAATCATATGCTTTTTCTATGTCAAAGAATACTATAATCATAATTTCCTTCATTTTCCATAAAAAAAATATGTTAAATCCTACCCGAACCGGAAACCCTGGTTAAATAAAGAAGTTCACGCCTTGCTAGCAGCCAGGGACACTGCATTCAAGTCAGGAGATAAAGAGGAGCTGAGAAAGAGCAGGAAAGAACTGAAGGATGGCATTAAGAAGGCCAAGGCCATGTATGCACAGAGGATCGAGGGACAGTTCACCTCACAAGACCCACGGAGCATGTGGAAGGGTATTAAATGCATAACAGATTACAAAGGCAAGAACAAACAATGCCCCAGGGACCCATCTCTGCCTGATGCCCTCAATAAGTTTTATGCACGTTTTGATGATCCAAACAGACCAGCTAGCACCAGACTCACCTCATCACCAGATGAAGAGCATCTCAGGGTGACCGCAGCAGAAGTGAGAGGCAGTCTCAGAAAGATTAATCCTCATAAAGCAACCGGACCAGACAACATCCCAGGGAAAGTTCTGAAGGAATGTGCGGACCAGCTCTGTGAGGTGCTGGCTGACATCTTCACCACCTCACTTGCACTGGAGTCAGTTCCCACCTGCCTGAAGACCGCGACCATCATCCCAGTCCCAAAGAGCTCCACAGTGACTGGTCTGAATGACTATAGACCAGTGGCCCTCACCCCGATAGTCGCTAAATGTTTTGAGAAACTGGTCATGTCCCACATCAAGGCAACCGTCAACATCAACGAGGACCCTCATCAATACGCATACCGTGAGAACCGATCAACAGAGGACGCCATTTCTTCCGTGGTCCACACTGCTCTCACCCACCTGGATCAGAAGGACTCATACGTGCGTCTGCTCTTTGTGGACTTCACATCTGCCTTCAACACCATGATCCCCCAAACTCTGATAGACAAACTATCTACACTTGGACTAAGCCCCTCTATTTGTAACTGGGTACTAGACTTCTTAACAGACAGACCACAGTCCGTGAAGATCCACAACTTCTCCTCCTCCACCATAACCCTCAGCACTGGCTCTCCTCAGGGATGTGTGCTGAGCCCCCTTCTGTTCACTCTGCTCACATATGATTGTACAGCCACACTTCCAGGCTGTCATATTGTTAAGTTTGCAGATGATACAGCGGTGGTGGGATGCATCACAAACAATGATGAGTCCAGCTACAGACAGGAGGTGGAACATCTGGAGAGCTGGTGCAAAGAGAATAATCTTCACATGAATGTGAAGAAGACAAAGGAGATGATTGTGGACTTCAGAAGGAACAAACACACCCATGCCCCACTGAAAATAGGTGGGTCTGCAGTGGAAGTGGTCTCCAGCTACAAATACTTGGGTGTACACATGAATGATAACCTCAGCTGGAGCAACAACACCACCAGCCTGATCAAGAAAGGTCATCAGAGACTCTACTTCCTCAGACGGCTGAGACGTGCTGGTCTGAGCAGCCCAGTTCTCACCTCGTTCTACAGGTGTGCAGTGGAGAGCGTCCTGTGCTCCAGCATCAACGTGTGGCATGGAGGCTGCACAGTTGAAGAGAGGAAAGCTCTACAGAGAGTGGTGAAGGCTGCACAGAAGTCTGTTGGAGTCAGTCTCCCCACCATCACAGACATTTACACCTCCAGATGCAGGAAAAGAGCCACCTGCATCATGAAAGACCTCACTCACCCAGCACACTCACTCTTTGCCCCACTCCCCTCAGGACGGAGGTTGAGGAGCATCAAGTGTAGAACCACTAGACTGAGGAACAGCTTCTACCCTGAGGCTGTTAGACTCATGAATAAATAAAAATAAAATAAAAAATAAACACTGCAAAATATCACATCATACTGATGCTGATCTGTTTTCTTGTTGCTGTGTTCATCTGTGTTCATCTGTGACCATCTGCTCATACAAACTCATGTTCGTGCTGCTGTTTATTCCCACTATATTAGGCTTAGTGTATTACTAGTTGATGTTTTTCTTAGTTAATTCTAGATGTTATTACTGTTTTTCTCTTGCATTTGTTGTTGGATGTAACTGGGACCCCGTGTACATAATCTCGTTTTCATCACATGTACCACATGCGGTGCAAATGACAATAAAGACTCTCTGACTCTGACTCTGATTTTCAGTGTTTTTTTCCTATATCAGTACACACTCTTACTAGAGCATCTACTGTGGACCTGCCATTTCTAAAACCACATTGATATTTATTTATAAGTTCTCTTTTTTCCAGAACATACTTTAATCTACTAACTATTATTTTCTCCATCAGTTTACTGTACATAGATGGGATGTTAATGCTATGGGTCTGTAGTTGTCTGCGCATGATGGATCCTTCCCTGGTTTATTAAATGGTAGAATTATGGCTCGTTTCCAACTCTTTGGGACAGTTCCTTCTTCCCATATTTTATTGAACAGTTTTAATATAATATTTAATGTTATTTCTGGAAGATTTCTAAACATAACATAGCATAGGTTATCTTCTCCTGGAGCTGAGTAACCTGTGTCTTTTAACGCCATTTTGATTTCTTTCATAGTTATATGGTCATCAAGTGTTGACATGGACTTATTTTTCTTCTGTCCTACATCATTGAATGTTTTGAGTTTTTGTTCTTTCTGCTGTCTGTGAAGTTGTTCCAGATGTTCTCCACTGTGAGTTGCAGCAATCCACCAAACAATTTCCGCTCCTACCGCCCTTGAAAAGTTTGTCCAACTCTCCCACTCCTCTCTCCTGCTCCTCTGAAACTGAGTTGAAACAGTGCTCCCGCTTTTGAACACACACGTCACAAACGCATTGAATTCTGGGAGTGACCGTCTGAGAAGCTGTATTCAGCTCAGTCCTATATATAGCAACCTCTCACAGTGTTACACAACCAGTTTGCTGATGACAGCCAAAACCAGCTGCTCACATGATCAAGGAGGGCCATCAGCCAAATGGATCATTAATAATAATAATAATAATAATAATAATGAATTCCATTTATAATGCACTTTTCATTAATAAAAATCTCAAAGTGCTACAAAGTGTAATAAAGCAAAGATCATTAGCACCCTGATGGTTGGTTGCTATTCACAGAGGGCTGAGTGATACTAGCAATAACAGCATTGTAAGAGGGGGACAGTTGCACCCGGAGGCCTCCACCTCTGTTTAATGATGGACGGTTTCTTTTCACAAAGATGGCCTCCTTTACTCCTCTCTTATGCCTCTTTTCCACCGCTCGGCTCGGGTTGGATCGGCTCAGGTCGGCTCAGTTCGGGTCGGGTCACATCTATGTTCTGTTTCCACAGCTTTTTTGTACCCCTTCTGTGGGCGGGGTCCAGAATCCTACTCGTCTTACCACATGGTGGCAGTAGTGTTCCCTCAAGCTATTTACTACAGTACTAGCCACCACTAGAAGAAGAACACAATAAAGGCTTTGACAGAATGTTGTGAAAGAGATGTCATGCTATAATGAGTACCTCATGAGCTGTAATCTTTAAACCCAATTCATAATCCTACCTTGTTGCCTTCTTTAAACCCATGTATTTTCCAATTTAGTATTTTTACAATAAAGATGTATTAAAGCATATTTTATTATTTAGTTATGCACAAGGTGCTTGATAAAGTTGCAAAACCATATTTATCTGAGCTGCTTCAACCTTCCTGCCCTCCCCGATCTCAGATCAGCTGAGCAGTTGCTGCTGACAGTCCTCAAAACTTTTTAAATCTTATTTAAAAACACACATTTATTCCTTGGCTTTTAACACGTGATCTTATCTTTTATGGCATGTTAACACACCTGCAGTAAGACTGGTATATGTATTTATTTTTGTATGCTTTTTATAGTTTTTAATTAACTTGTCTTTTATGTTATTGTACAGCACTTTGGTTGACCCTGTGGTTTTTAAAATGTGCTTTATAAATAAAGTTGATTTAAAACATCACACTGTGATCTTTGAAACTGCCAGTGTCTCCCTGGTAAAGTTGCTGCTGGGTGGTAGATGGTAGATGGATGGTCTGTGAATTCTTTAACTTTAAACTGTCCAAAGGACTTTGGCCACTTTTAATTTTTGACTTTTTTTGTATGACTTCATCCTAGAACCAAATAATTTATAACGTAATAACAGTTGAGCAGATTCTAATAATCTTTATCTTATGATTCTTTAAAGGTCAAATGCAAATGGAAAGTTCTCTTAACTTCCAGTATGGATTTAAACACAATACACACTTCACATTATAAAATAAGTTTAGGAAATTGAATGTTCGAGGACACCACTTAAGAAAATATAACGTTTAATAGGAAAAGTTTGAAGTGACAAACAGAAGTAACAAATTTCCATCTGGTGTCTCACGTCTTCCTCCAGAAGATGACACAGGTTGTTGAATTCTGGCGATTTTCTTCTGTTGACTGTAAAAGAAAAATGTGATTAATTTAGTCCAGAAACTGTTTTTTTTTTTTTTTAAACAACACAGTGTGATCACAACATGTTCATATACTAAATGTATCCTGTTGGAGTTATTTGAAATAAAATTCAATGTTTTATAGACATAAAGACACCTCCATTAATTTTCTCCCTTCTACTTTGTATCACATATTATCAATTCTATCAAAAACCACATAGCTGATATTTTTCAAAAAAATCTAGTGTGATCACAACATGTTCATATACGAAATGTATCCTGTTGGAGTTATTTGAAATAAAATTCAATGTTTTATAGACATAAAGACACCTCCATTAATTTTCTCCCTTCTACTTTGTATCACATATTATCAATTCTATCAAAAACCACATAGCTGATATTTTTCAAAAAAATCTAGTGTGATCACAACATGTTCATATACGAAATGTATCCTGTTGGAGTTATTTGAAATAAAATTCGAATTTTTATAATTTATTTTCGTTGTGCAAGCACAGTTTTGGAAGGAGTCAAAGCGAAACTACTTTAAATGCAGCATATTTGACCACTACGTGACAATATTAAAGCGTGGTTAAGCTCAGGAGCCCTCGTACTATAAAGTCAGCTATGAAATATATTTTATATCTGTTCATTGAGCTACATTTAAAGACATAAAGCCGCCCGCGCGCCGCGTGTTGCTCGTGGCGAACCTGCTTTTTAAAATCCTGCAGTTTTGAGCAGTACGTGATTTTATTAAGGACACGTTCAGCTGAAGACCCATCTTTGCTATAAATTTAAAAAATAATAATTGTTTTTACCGTGTTTATCATGTAAAGTCCTGCAGTGATCGCGTCCCTCTCTTCCGTGAAAACTGCTCGAGTCTCCTCCTTCCTACTTCCGGAGCGGGTCAGCTCGCATCAGTACACCTCTGAAACCAGCCCGAAAATCTCAAGAAATCTCGCGCGGCTTAGCACGGAATATCCGGTGGAAAAGGATGAAAGGGGGTCTCTGCGACGCACATATGACGTAACATCCGACCCGAGCCGACCGGTGGAAAAGGGGCATTAAACCATCGTTCCTCTCTTATCAAGGATGTGAACATCTTCATCCCTGAAAGAGTGACCTCTGGCCTGGAGATGAGTGTAGACCACAGAGTCCTGACCTGATGATTTTGATTTTCTGTACTGGTCCATCCTTTTGGCCAGGGGCTGTTTAGTTTCCCCGATATAGGACTGATCACAGCCCTCCTGACACTGCACAGCATACACAATATTACTCTGTTTGTGCCGGGGGACTGGATCTTTGGGATGAACCAGTCTTTGCCGTAATGTATTTAGCATTTTCATCAGGACTCTGTACTACAGAGCAGACAGCGTCCCCACTAACTCAGGAGCCAGACAGATGGAGAAATCACACACAAAACAGGCTCTAGAGAAATGTGGATATCCTAACTGGGCCTTCCTGAAAGCAGAGAAGAAACCCAAACAGGACTCTAGCCAGTATTATACCTTTTAATACGTTATTCCGATTGAAACTAACACACAAGTCTAAAAAAGCTAAGTCTGGTCTTAATGTATTTTGGGGTTTAAACCCCAAACAGCACAAACAGAGTAATATTGTGTATGCTGTTCAGTGTTTGATTTTCAAATATATAGAATATTATTATTATAAGGAAAATATATTGGGTCTAACTAATGATCTAAACTAACCTGAAGTCAGTCAATAATTAATGACTTCCAATGATTTCAAGACTTTTTAGCTGCTTGAATAATTATGACTTCAACTAGTTGATGAATTAGAAACTAACTTTTGAACATTTGAACTCTACTAGCTGCAGCTGATTGCAGTGATCAGTGTCTAATCTATACTAAAACTTCTAAAGTACATTTTCAGAATTCATGCAAAGACAGCAGATCATAGAGAAACAGTTTTTAAAACACAAAAACACGTCAGAATACAACTTATTTTATGGAGGAAAAGAATAGGGCTGTTGATGAGGCCTTTTTTCATGAATTATAGACAACTTTTTGTTTCTAAGGTCAGGTGGCTGTGGCGGCCATCTTGAACTGGGTTGACTCAGAAACTTGATCATTTGTAGATGTACATACAAAGAATAAAAAGTGTGAGCTGGAAAACCTGAAACCTGTGAATCCTGCCTAACAATGGAAGAAACATCTGCTGGAACCTGAGAGTCGTCAGGGTTTCACCATCCCTCTGAGGACCGTTTTCAGGGAAACATGGAAGTTCAAAAGTTTTGGAGAGATCCCACTCCTCCCTCTTAATGGTTCTTTATCTAGACAGCAAAAACTAATTGAAGTGAAACAATGAAATGTCATTGGTCTTACAGAATTGAATCTAAATTGATTCTTGATGTAAAAACACTAATAATGATGGTGGTCACTAAATGTTTGTTCAACTGTCATCTAAAGGTCCATTTCTGGTTGATTTATGGAACATTTGAACACATGTAAACTAAGAATTTGGACTTGTAGCAGGGCACCAGCAATTTGATGTAAATTTATGTAAGATTCTCAAAATTAGGTCTCAAATTAAAATGAAGATGTTTTGTTCTATTGAAAATAAATCAGTGAATTCCACTCAAATTATTACCAGGATGCAAACTATTCCACAATTATAAGCTTTATTATGATCAAAAGTAAAATAAAATCAAGAAATACAGCAAAATGAAACTAAAGCTTTTACATCATCAAGTATGAAATTTGATAATAAACTTTCAACATTGATTAGTGGCATTAAACCAAACAGCTTATTGTAAAATGATTTAATTATCACAGAAATATTTTGAACAGTAGAACTTCTAATTCTAATTACTCGCAATTCATTCAACCTTTATTTAGACAGGTTAATCCCATTGAGCCTCGAGGACTCATTTACAAGAGAGACCTGTTTTCAACAAAGAATGACAACAGCGACAACAATAGACAATCACAAGAGAGGCATACAGATTTTTTAAACAAATTTAACAAAAACAATGTCAAAGTAGCAAAACAGCTAGATTATAAGGCAAATGTAGGAACATGTCTGTATTGGTTCTAGCCAGGAGTCCAACAGATTCTTAAAGCCATTTAGAGAGGTCAAGGTCGAGAGCTTCAGATCTTTTTGTAAGATATTCCAGGAAGCAGGAGCAGAGTAGGAGAAGACCCTTTTTCCAAGTTCAGTCCTCACTGAGGGAACACTGCAGGTAATCATGTCCTGAGAGCGCACGCTGTAGCTGCACTCACACAGAGACATGTAGGAGGAGATGTATGAAGGCAGTAGACCAAGAAGTGATTTAAAAATGAAAATGTACCAGTGGTACAATAGAATAGGACACACAGGCCTTAATACATCTCTTAAAATAATTAGAAAGTATGCAACAGAACTATGCGACAACTGCACCAGCAATCTCCCTGAAACGGTTCAACATGTCTTTATGGAATGTCCAGGGTATGAAACAGAAAGAATACATTTCCAAAAAGAAATGAATATTAAATTTACAATGAGGGATGTTTTTAGTAGTGATATCAGTAAAGTTAAAGATCAAATTATTTTCTTGAAAAATACAAACTTAAAGGTGATATGTGTAACTTCTGGAGAACGCTGGGACTTAGAAATATTTTCAACAGGGAAAAGCATTCTCCCCCTGTGGCTCCACCTCAGAGCCATATATGGCTCTGAGGTGGCGCCACAGTGCATGCTCTGCTGAACTTGAGTTCTGCTCCGCCCCCTGCTGCATGTCTGCTCAGAGCCGCTGCAATATTCTGTGTTTATATGTTAATAAAACGTTCTTAAAAAATAAAATAAAACCATGGTTTGCTGGTCCAGCACCCCAGAAGACCAGGAAATCAGCAGAGCCACGTGCAGCCACGTTGAACCCTACTTTAATTCGTTCGTGACAACTGCATTTCCTCATTCAATGCTGTCAGCTGAGGGAGCAGAGCAAGGAAGCGATTATTTGACTTTTCAAAAAAAAAAAAAGTCCTGATCAGGGATTAAGAAGGGGAATTTAATACATTTGTGTCACATACAAAACAGTCCTGCATCGCTTTCCAATCCTTTGAACGAGAACGTGCTCGGCGCTGGGACAGGTGGGGGCGTGGGTTGGGGCGTGAGAAGCTCTGTTGAGGACAACTGGAACACAGCGTTATTGGCTGATTAAAAACTCTGTTTTTATTGGCTAGTTAAGAACGGGTCACTCTGTGTTTTTAGTGTTTTTATGAATGCTGATAGAGAAGCAAGGGGACTATAGTTTTTTCAGAGATTACTTTGTCTAACATCAGTCTGTCAGTAGATAGTGACAGAGTGAAGAAATATGTTAAAAATATATTGTTAGAAAAGTTAGACTGCACTACAAAGTTACATGTAGCTTTAATAGAGATAATATAGTCGAGTATTAAATTAATTTTGCAGAATTATTATTTTTTCCTGTTTATCTCCTGTCCCCACTCCAGCTCAGTAGGTGGCGGTAATGCACATTACAGTTGGTCTGCCAACCTCCATAAAACAAAACAACAAGAAGAAAGGTGGTGGTGGTGGTGGGGGGGATCATTACATATCTATGGCTCATTAGTTCCCATCCGTACTGATGCCACAAAGCTGTGAGTGCTTGTTAGACACTATTCAACACTAGAATGACTATAGCGCATTACCGGTAATAGGATAAAAGTTGTAAAAACGCTTCAATGTTTTTGTTTAAGAAATTGGTAAAAAGTAGTCTATTGAAAAAAGTATTAAGTTGTTTAGCTTATTCTTTTGAAATCGGTTGTTCTTGGCATGGAGTCAGTTTTTGACTTGTTATGTTATATAATGCCTATTTAAGTTTGAATGTAATTTATGTATTTTATTTCATAAGTATTTTCTTTTTTTTTAAAGGAGCAGATGTTATAAGATTTTATCTTCTTTCTGCTTCCTTTCATTTTCTTTGTAAATTGTATTTTTTTGTTTTGTTTTAATATTTACTCAATTTTAACTGAAAATGAATAGTTTTGAAAAAAAAAGGTTATTTTGGTTATGACGGGTGAAGAATAATTTCCCTCAGAATATGATAATTTTATGTATCTAGTACTATAATCCTACATTTCTCATCTGGCAACACTGATCATTAGTTGGATGCAGTATTTTTTATTTTTGTACATTTTTCATTTGTTACTTTTCCTATTAAACTTTTTTTTCTCAAGTGGTGTCCTTGAACATTAAATTTCCTAAACATATTTTACAATGATGTGTATAGTGTTTTTTTGAATCCATACTGGAAGGTAAGAAAAATTTCCATTTGCATTTGACCTTTAATGAATCCTAAGAAAAGATTACCAGAATCTGCTCAACTGTTATTACGTTACAAATTTTTTGATTCTAGGATGAAGTCAGATAAAAACAGTCAAAAATTCAGAAAGGACAGTTTTCAGTTATCGACCGTCCAACTGTGCTCTCTGAGAGATTCAGCTGAAAGACCTGGTGCAGCTTTTATTTGAACCTGCAGAGATTTGAACAGCTGATCTGAAGCAAACAGGCAGGTGTTCAACTGAACTGAACACTCATGCTGTTGGATGGTCTCCTCCATCATCCATCCATCCATTATCTTCTGCTTCCAGGTCGTTGGGGCAGCAGCTTTACCAGGGAGACACAGACATCAACAGCCACCTCTTCAGCTCTTCTAGGAGGACCCCACGGCATTCGCAGACCAACTGACTAATTAATAAGTAATACTTTAATGTTTTTAAATTTAATGAAAGACAAACCTTTAAAATTTAAGGACAAAATTTAACCAAATTGTTTTCAAGTCTATAGCTTATTGTAAAAGCAGTTTCAAAGATCACAGTGTGACGTTTTGCAATTTTAACATGAAGTGAAGATTTCTAATACATCTTTATTGTAAAAATCTATACTAAAATGGAAAATACATGGGTTTAAAGCAGGCAAAGAAGGCAATAAGGTAGGATTATTAATCAGGTTTAAAAGTTACAGCTCATGAGGTACTCCATTAGAGCATGACATCTTTTCCACAACATTCTGTGGAAAAGCCTTTAGGGTGTTCTTCTTCTAGTGGTGGTTAGTAAATAGCTTAAGGGAGCACTACCGCCACCAGGTGGTAAGAAGAGTTGGATTCTGGACCCCACCTACAGAACGGGTACAGAAGTGTAAATGGAAACACAACCACACACGAGCTGACCTGAGCTGAACCGCACGGTAACAGTGGAAAAGGGGCATAGGTGTCTCTTTCAGAAAAGAGAGTTGATTAGCAGAGAGATTTAATTATCATAGTCAGAATGGAACCAGGGGTGGTCAGGATGTAGACTCATCCTGACTTGGGAGATTAACACACACAAAAGAAGTGGGTAGGAGACACAGTGTCTCTGAGGACGTTCTGTGTCTTTGAGGGACACTTTTGTCTCTGATAAGGCCTTGGTTGGATGGATGCTACATAATTTGTTTAAAAAAACTATAAGGTTAGTTTCATTAAAACTAGGGATGCACCGATCCACTTTAAAAAAAAACTTTTGATCCGATCACGATACCTAAATCTGGATGTCGACCGATACCGATACTATTCCAATAAAATCATCATTATTGATTTTATATGAGGCTGTAATAATCTCCTCTCTACAGGAAAGTACAATTTGTACAAACATAAGCATGCATGTCCAAAAACACAACTTGAGGTAAGTTTTAATGTTGGATAAGTTTCAAAGTTAGAATTAAATCCTGCTAACACAAAGCATGTTTTTATTCCTAGCTTTAAAGTCAGAGTCAGTCAGTCATAGAGTTTTACTGTCATACACACCACATGTGGTACATGGGGTGGAATGAGATTATGTACACAGGGTCCCAGTTACATCCCACAACAAAATGTAAAAGAAAAACAGTAATAAGGTCTAAGATATGAACTAAGAAAAACATCAACTAAATATACACTAAGCACTAATAGCATAAAAACAATATGCTGAAGTGGATATTAAAGAAGTGGATATTAAAGTGATTAATGGTTTCAAACATCTGCTAAGTTCATGACAAAAACCAACACAGACATGTTCCTGATTTTAGAATTTTACAGTACATTGCTTTATAATGTAGCTGTTTTGTTTCGTTTTTTTATTTATTTTATTTTTCCAGTTCATATGCTTTTTTAGATTGTCTACTGTTGTACTGATAAATATGTCCTGGAGGGTAAATGTAAACTATATCTTGGCTGCAAATATTCAATCAAGCAGCGAAGCAGGCAGTCTGATTTCAGTCAGCTGCACTCAGTCTGCTCCTCCTCCGAGACGGGCAGACTGAGCGCAGCTGACAGATATTAGACAGCCTGCTTCAGACTAAACGAGAGGAACACACCGCTGAAGCCAGGGAGCTCGAACGTCCAAAGTAAAACTAACTTTACAACAGTGCCTGGTTAAACAATCCTTGTGCTCTTTAATGTGGTGCTTTTTCAGATGTTTATTAAGTTTGATGTATTGTAGGTCGCAACGGAGCTTTCTTCTCTTGGTACAGCGGCTCTGCAGACATTGCACGTTGCTGTCTTGTGGTGTTTAGTGTAAAATACTTCCACACAGCGGACATGTTGAGATGAAAAGTTGGTTAGCCGTTAGCCACAGTGCTGCTCTCAGTCCTCATGTATTTACTCACATTTTAGCTGGCTTCAAACTATGAAATGAATTTCCTTAAGAAAACCCATTCCATAGTTTGATTCCCTGCCTTGCAGAGCAGCCGGCAGGGAATCACATGTGGAGATGTTTCAGCAGACATAAGGCTCCCCCATAGCTCTGCGTACAGCCGCGTGAATTGTACGCAGACAGTTCACCCGCACAGCTCAGTATTCATTCTCGCGTTTTCGCTCTAAATTCTTGACGTCATTTGAGCAGCTGCAGCGCTGAGCGTTTACCTAAGGGACAAATTGAGGTTGCTGAT
>JBBPBX010012279.1:37814-54343 GCA_038048925.1 Garcialebias charrua | reverse complement strand
CCCCAATTTTCACTTAACAGGTTGATACAGATGACCTTCTTTAGATTTAATAGTGATACTTTTTAAATATTGTTTTTAAGTTTTAACAGCAAAACGGATGGAAATCTTAAAATGAGCGAAATTAAGTACAAGACAAAAAAAATAGCTATCATTTATTTCTTTATCCTACAACAAACCTTCACTGACCTACCAAAAAGTAGAATTTTGTATACTGATTTATAAAACTTGGCTAAATATATTAAGTATTTTCAAAGAAAATTCAGTTGAGTTAATAATTAATGGGGAGAAATTGGACATTTAAAAAAAAAAATATATATATATATATATATTATCAACATACACATTGATCAACTTTATCAATGTCCCTTCAAACCTCCTGTCTGTTTTAGGGACTGCCGGCTGTTTTTCAGAACTTTGACGACCCATTTGGGTCATCTGTGGTCCAAACGAGGATTGAACTAAAGAACAGTTAATCATTTTAGGCGTTTGTTTCTGAAAATAACCAAAAATTAACTTTCAAAGCACAAGAAAAAAAATCAATAGTCCCCAAAATATAATAAATTAAATTCTTAAAATTAAAAAAAAAAGTTCAATGCTTATGAGGCTCCTAAAGTTCTGGATCTACAATAATTTAAAGTAAACTTTTAACCTTTCTCCAAAATATTATTCAAGTTGTTAAAAATGAGGATAAAAAGATAATCACACTTTAATTAATTAAATTAAAATCATACTTTAAACTCAGACACTGATTGGTTGAATTTTCGGAAGTTGAGGAATAAATGCACAACTGCCATCAAAGCCGCAAAACGTAATTACTTCTTATCTCAGACCTCCAAAAATCTAAACGATCCTAAAAAATTCTGGAAAACCATCAAATCTCTCTCAGGCACCCCCTAATCATCTGACCTTCCATCACAACTTCTTGTTGACTCGGTTCCTGTGTCAAATAAGCACGAGATCCTGAACTGTTTCAACAAACATGTTGTTGCTTCTAGTTCATTATTTGACACAGTTACAAATGGAAAATCATCCACTCCATCTAATAATCAAACTTCTACAAATCAAATCCCTCCTACAAGTCAATCCTCAGGTAATCACGCCTCCTCCGAGAAACTCGTCCATGCCTTTGTCTCCTCCAGGGTCGACTACTGCAACTCCCTGTTTATTGGAATCCCTGGCAAAAACCTTCAGAAACTTCAATATATTCAAAACAGTGCAGCAAGGATCTTGTTGAGAGTTCGTAAATTTGAACATATTACGCCCATTCTCCATAACCTTCATTGGCTTCCTGTCGCCTACAGAATTCAGTACAAAACTGCTCTCATTACACATCAATGCTTACACGGAACTTCACCAGATTATCTGAAGGATATTCTTATTCCATACTCATCCACCCGTTCGCTGCGGTCACAGAACAGTAATCTCCTTCACATTCCGAGAACCAAATTAAGGACCATGGGAGACCGGGCTTTCAGTGTGGCTGCCCCCCGCCTGTGGAACTCTCTTCCTGACTGTCTGAGAGCCCCACAGTCTGTGGTTGACTTTAAGAGCGGCTTGAAGACCTTTCTTTTCAACCGAGCATACTCTACCTCCTCATGATTCTACTTTTGATCTTAGTTGATACTGTTATTGATTTTACTTGTTTTATTACTTGCTTTATTGACATTAAATTCTCTTGCACTTTGTAGCACTTTGAGATTGCGTTATAAATTGTATTCATTATTATTATTATTATTATTATTACCTTCTCATTTTCTCCGTTCTCAGTCAGTGAGGTAAATAAACTGTTAAATGATCTTGATCCTAAAAAATCTGCAGGTCCAGATGAACTTCCACCTTATTTCTTAAGGCTGGCTGCTCATATCATCACAGTCCCTGTGACCCACATCTTTAATCTGTCCATAAGCCAAAACACCATTCCAGATGCTTGGAAAACAGCCTTTGTTCTTCCTTTGCTGAAGGGAGGTGACCCCACCTCACTGAACAATTATCGACCGATCTCTAAACTCTGCATCTTAGCCAAGGTTCTAGAAAAACTGATAAACTCTCAAATCAAAAATTATCTGGACTCATTTAACATCTTACTCTCCATCAATCTGGTTTCAGGAAACAGCACAGCACAACAACTGCTTCACTGAAGGTTCTGAATGATGTTGTTGAAGCATTGGATGCCAAGGATTATTGTGCTGCTCTTTTCCTAGACCTGTCTAAAGCTTTTGACACTGTGGATCATAACATCCTGTGTCATAAGCTCTCAGAAATCAGTTTCTCTGATCACACCATCGGTTGGTTTTCTAATGATCTTTCTGATCGGAGGCAATGTGTCCAACATAACGGTACTTCTTCCAGTTATTTAACAGTTAAAAATGGTGTACCACAAGGCTCAGTCTTAGGACCAACCCTCTTTACAATCTACATAGCTAATGTAGGTCAGAGCATCCCTGATGCATCCTTACATTTCTATGCTGATGATACAGTTGTTTACTGCCGAGCTAAAACAGTAGCTAAGGCTTTCCAGTTTTTGCAATCCGCTTTTGACATCATCCAGTCAGATTTGTTCCGTCTCAAACTTGTCCTAAATGCTGATAAAACAAAAGGGATGTTTTTTTCAAGTAGGAAGTCGGTCCCAGCAGATCTTCCTCTGATTTTATCCTCAAATGGTGTCCCTATTGAGTTTGTTGATTCCTATAAATATTTGGGTATCCTGGTCGATTCACATCTCTCTTTTAAACTCCACGTGGAAAACCTAGTGAAGAAACTGAAAGTTAAACTGGGTTTCTTTTTCAGAAACAGATCATGTCTAACACTGAATGTTAGGAAACGCCTTGTATCTGTGACTTTCCTTCCCTCCATTGATTACGGTGACATTCTCTACATGAATGCTCCTACAAGCACCCTGCAGATGTTGGATGTTGTCTATCATGGTGCACTAAGATTCATAACTGGCTGTGATTATCGTACCCACCACTGCACCCTGTATTCACTGGTTAACTGGACATCATTAACCTCACGCAGACTCTTCCACTGGTACATTTTCATCTTTAAATCACTTCTTGGTCTGCTGCCCTCATACATCTCCTCCTACATGTCTTTGCGTGAGTGCAGCTACAGTGTGCGCTCTCAGGACATGATTACCTGCAGTGTTCCGTCAGTGAGGACTGAACTTGGAAAAATAATCTTCTCCTACTCTGCTCCTGCTTCCTGGAATATCTTACAAAAATATCTGAAGCTTTCGGCCTTGACCTCCCTAAATGGTTTTAAGAATCTGTTGAAATCCTGGCAAAAACCAATGCAGATGTGTTCTTGTTTTTGATTTTATACATCTATCTTGTAATGTTTTGCTAATTTTTGATACTTTGTTTAAAAAAAAAAACTGTATTTCTAATTTTTGATACTTTGTTTAAAAAACAAAAAACAAACAAAAAAAAACTGTATTTCTCTCTTATGTTTTTCTATTGTTTATTGTTTAAGGAAATTCTACCATTGCTGTTCATCATTCTTTAGTTTGTAGCAGGTCGCTCTTGTAAATGAGTCCACGAGGCTCAATGATATTTACCTGACTAAATAATAATAATAATAATAATTAGGGATGCACCGATCCACATTTCTCACTTCCGATCCGATACCGATACTTATTAGCTCAGTATCGACCGATACCGATACTTTCCCGATCCGATACTGTTCAGGTATTTGACTCTGTATAATGAAACTTTTGCACCCAAACTATTCATTTTAACATTGTGTGAGATAAACCCAATGAAGACACTCTTAAGCCTTACAATAGGGAACCCCCTATTGTAAGGCTTAAGAGTGTCTTCATTGGGTTTATCTCACACAATGTTAAAAAGGGCAGTCACAGATTGTGATTGAACACAAGTGCTCTTTGAAGCTGGATCGGAAAAGTATCGGCAGGTTTGATCCGATACCCGATACTTAAATAATGCTGGTATCGGATACCGATACCGATACTGGATCGGATCGGCCCCATCCCTAATAATAATGTCCTTTTTTTTGTCATCTGTGTATGTTTCCCATACACAGACGAAATTCGTCTCTGCATTTAACCCAACCTCCACCAGGTGGTGCAGTGAGCAGCCATAGAAAGCGCCCGGGGAGCTGGAGAAATAGGTGTGCACTCATAGACACCCCAAGGTGTGTAGTGGCCGGGGCGCGAATCCGCGTCCTTCGGGTCCCAAGTCGGAAGCCCTGCCACTACACCATCTTGGCTCTTTTAAGGTTGAATGAATGAAAATGTACTAAATTAAAATTCTGCCCCATGAGTCCTTTCATCTAGACCAGGGGTCTGCAACCTTTACAATCAAAACAGCCATTTCTGCCTCTTTGTTCACTAAAGTAAACGTGTCCAAAGCCACAGTACCTGCTACAACTGGGATTCTCAACTGGTGGACCACAGACCACTTCAAGTTTGTTGGAGGGTGCTTTTCTGGATGGGGTGATTTTATAAAACTGAAAATATCTAATAATTAAAAAAAAAAATTATTGACATTTTTACACTCTAACACAAAATAAAAGACGAGATTCTTGTAAAGAAGGAAAAATAATAAAGTTTTTGCCCAGTTTCTACAAGCTAAAACAACAAACTATGCATTTTAAATGATTTTTTTTATTGTAGAAAAATTACGTATCCTACTTTGAAGAAATAAAGCGTAAAGTGAAAGCAAGTATGTTTTACTCCTTGTAATGCTTCTAGTATTCATATTTGCAAAATAAATTACAGGAAAACTGCAAAAACTAGCACTTTTAGTTGTTATACCAACAAAATTCAGTTTTATTTCAGTTTTGGTCAAAGCTTGAAAGAACCGCTTCAGAGGGACCAAAGAGCCGCATGTGGCTCCAGAGCCGCGGGTTGCAGACCCCCTGATCTTGACAGTTCTGGCCCACCTATGAAAATGTTTGGACACCCCTAAAGTTAAAACACACAAAAAAGTTAAGAACTCAGTCAGTTTTACAAAGAAAGAGCTCAAATGTGGAGTGGTAGTAGCTGAGAGCCACCCTCAACACACAGTCTGAGTGTGTTTGTGCACAACAAAAACAGCTGTCATGTCTCACAAGATCTTAAAGTCCTGCATGAAAGAAGTCGGTGTCGGCCTCACATGCTCAAAAAGAGAATGTGCTCAGGATGTTTATTGCTTCACAGCAGAAAGAACCACCGTGGATGGTTTACAAAGCTTTTAGCCCCGCGGGGGCACGGAGGAAACCTTTAAAACCACACGTCAGCGGGCTTTACGAGACACTCGTGTGAGAAACAAGACGGAGAAGGATTTATAGTGTTGTGGATAAACGAGGGCCGGGAGGAGGCGGGGAGCAGCGTGGAGGCCGGCCACGGGTGCTCCCACGACTCCCAACACCTCATCCTTCACTCCGAGCCACAGGATCAAATGCCAAAGTCATCAATCGTCCTCCAAGCAGACATCTGCAGCGCGCCGTGATGGCATTTCCCTCCTCGGGGAGCGTATCAATAAAACAAAACAAGATATTGTACAGGATCGATCGCCTCCCTTCACGAGCCTGCCTCATCAGCACCATCATCATCATCATCATCATCATGTGTGTTTTCCCTCCGTCCTGTGTCTGAAGTCCTCATTGTGCTCAGCTAACACCCAGCAGACAGGCTTTGTAAACCTGAAAATTAAACCATAAATCTCAGAGAGAAGGCCGTCCAGCTGCAGAGCTGACCACAAACACCCACAGACGCATCAGTCCCACCCGAATCCGCCCAGAGCTTCACCTCTGTGACCTTTCAGAACCATTAAACTGGTCATTTACATGTTAACTACCGAGGCCCTGCTTCTGATGCCCCCCCACACTGCAATGTGACAGCCCCACAAAGGGACACCAGAATCCCCTCACGATTCCTCGCCTTTGTTGGCCCCGCAGGATGAAGTGGAGAGGAGTTTATGAAGTCAGGAGGTCAAACGGTTAACACGCCTCGAACGAGCAGCTCCAGCTGCTGCAGAGAGTCCAGCATGGCCCGGGTTAGTCCACCCAACCAGAGACACGATGGAGCAGCAGGCGACAGAGATCGACGCCATCTTGCTAGGTGCTACTTCACTGTTAATATGTAGGAACCACACACTGAACCCCAAAAATGCACAGAAACATACTTAAGTAAATAAGTAAATCCTGCGTATTGTGAAAACTGGAGAGTATTCTGTACTGAGCTCAGTCAAGTTTTACATCCAGTGCCAAAAATTACAAAGTTATTTTAAAATGTTATTTTCATTTTTATTATTGACCCAGGTGACTCAGGTGAGAACCAATTTACAACGATGACTTGATGAAGAGGCGGCAGCAGAAAACAAATGATACAGACTGAAGTAACTTTTAACTCCTCCCCTTTTCTGCCCACAAGACAATCAAATTAATCCTAAACCACAATAAACATTTTAATGTTTCTGTCGGCGCCTGACCTGTGTTAGAACTTCATTGTTGGTATTTTTGTGTTCTCTGTTATTTTTAGATGTTGTAGGATTCCTCATGTCTGTTCCTTCATACTGAAACTCTGGCACAACAATTTCCTGCAGGATCAATAAAGTCCCCCTCCAAGGACTCCAAAAAGGGTGGGTAATCTGCGCTGCCGTTTGGCGCATAGGCACAAACAACAGTCAGAGCCCGTCCCCCCACACGTAGGCGAAGGGAGGCTACCCTCTCATTCACCGCCTTTTTGGCCTGTGGAACCCCGGAAGCAGCAGATAGGTACCGACAGTCCAAGCGGCATGCGGCTCGGGTGGTTGCTGAGGCAAAAACTCGGGCGTGGGAGGAGTTCGGAGAGGCCATGGAGAATGACTTCCGTACGGCTTCGAGGCGATTCTGGTCCACCATCCGGCGTCTCAGGGGGGGAAAGCGGTACGCGACCAACACCATTTATGGTGGGGATGGCGTGCTGTTGACCTCAACTCGGGATGTTGTGAGTCGGTGGGCGGAGTACTTCGAAGACCTCCTCAATCCTACTGGCACGTCTTCCACTGAGGAAGCGGAGCCTGGGGACTTTGGGTCGGGCTCTCCAATCTCTGGAGCTGAGGTCACCGAGGTGGTTAAAAAGCTCCGCGGTGGCAGGGCTCCAGGGGTGGATGAGATTCGCCCTGAGTTCCTTAGGGCTCTGGATGTTGTGGGGTTGTGTTGGCTTACGCGACTCTGCAATATCGCGTGGACATCGGGGGCAGTTCCCTTGGATTGGCAGACTGGGGTGGTGGTTCCCCTATTCAAAAAGGGGGACCGTAGGGTGTGTTCCAACTATAGGGGGATCACACTCTTAAGCCTCCCTGGTAAGGTCTATTCAGGGGTTCTGGAGAGGAGGGTCCGTCGGATAGTCGAACCTCGGATTCAGGAGGAGCAGTGTGGTTTTCGTGCTGGTCGTGGAACACTGGACCAGCTCTACACCCTCAACAGGGTCCTGGAGGGCGCGTGGGAGTTTGCCCAACCAGTTTACATGTGCTTTGTGGACTTGGAAAAGGCATTCGACCGCGTCCCTCGGGGGTTCTGTGGGGGGTACTCCGGGAGTATGGGGTACCAGGCCCATTGATATGGGCTGTTAGGTCCCTGTACGACCGGTGTCAGAGCTTGGTCCGCATTGCCGGCAGTAAGTCAGGCTCGTTTCCAGTGAGAGTTGGACTCCGCCAAGGTTGCCCTTTGTCACCGATTCTGTTCATAACTTTTATGGACAGAATTTCTAGGCGCAGCCAAGGTGTTGAGAGGATCCGTTTTGGTGGCCTTAGAATCGCTTCTCTGTTTTTTGCAGATGATGTGGTCCTATTGGCTTCATCAGATCGTGATCTACAGCTTTCGCTGGAGCGGTTTGCAGCCGAGTGTGATGCGGCCGGGATGAGGATCAGTTCCTCCAAATCCGAGGCCATGGTCTTGAGCCGGAAAAGGGTAGCATGCCCTCTCCGGGTCGGGGATGAGGTCCTGCCCCAAGTGGAGGAGTTTAAGTATCTCGGGGTCTTGTTCACGAATGAGGGAAAACTGGAGCGTGAGATCGATAGGCGGATAGGTGCAGCATCCGCAGTGAAGCGGGCGCTGTACCGGTCTGTCGTGGTGAAGAGAGAGCTGAGTCGAAAGGCAAAGCTCTCAATTTACCGATCGATCTACGTTCCCACCCTCATCTATGGTCATGAGCTTTGGGTTGTGACCGAAAGAACGAGATCTCGGATACAAGCGGCTGAAATGAGTTTTCTCCGCAGGGTGTCTGGACTCTCCCTTAGAGATAGGGTGAGAAGCTCAGTCATCCGGGAGGGACTCGGAGTAGAGCCGCTGCTTCTCCACATCGAGAGGAGCCAGTTGAGATGGCTCGGGCATCTGGTTAGGATGCCTCCTGGACGCCTCCCTGGGGAGGTGTTCCGGGCATGTCCCACCGGGAGGAGGCCCAGAGGAAGACCCAGGACACGCTGGAGGGACTATGTTTCTCGGCTGGCCTGGGAATGCCTTGGGATTCCCCCAGAGGAGCTGCTCTATGTGGCTGGGGAGAGGGAAGTCTGGGCCTCCCTACTTAGGTTGCTACCCCCGCAACCCGACCCCGGATAAGCGGATGAAAATGGATGGATGGATGGATGGATCAATAAAGTCTTATCTTGTCTCGTCTTATCTCATCTTGTCTTATCATCTCGTCTCAACTCGTCTTGTCCTGTCTTTTCTGATCTCATCTTGTCTGATCTCATCTTATCAGAGTCAGAGTCAGAGTCAGAAAGAATTTATTGTCATTTGCACCGCATGTAGTACATGTGTTGAAAACGAGATTATGTACACAGGGTCCCAGTTACATCCAACAACAAATGCAAGAGAAAAACAATAATAACATCTAGGATTAACTAAGAGAGACATCAGCTAGTAATACACTAAGCCCTAATGTAGTAGAAAAACATCATTATAAACAGCAGCACGAACATGAGCAGATGGTCACAGATGAACGCAGCAACAAGAAACAGATCAGCATCAACATGATGTGACATTTTGCAGTGTTTATTCTTATTATTTATTTATTCATGAGTCTGACAGCCTCAGGGTAGAAGCTGTTCCTCAGTCTAGTGGTTCTACATTTGATGCTCCTCAACCTCCGTCCCGAGGGGAGTGGTGCAAAGAGTGAGTGTGCTGGGTGAGTGAGGTCTTTCATGATGCAGGTGGCTCTTTTTCTGCATCTGGAGGTGTAAATGTCTGTGATGGTGGGGAGACTGACTCCCACAGACTTCTGTGCAGCCTTCACCACTCTCTGTAGAGCTTTCCTCTCTGCAACTGTGCAGCCTCCATGCCACACGTTGATGCTGGAGCACAGGACGCTCTCCACTGCACACCTGTAGAACGAGGTGAGGACTGAGCTTCTCAGACCAGCTCGTCTCAGCCGTCTGAGGAAGTAGAGTCTTTGATGTCCTTTCTTGATCAGGCTGGTGGTGTTATTGCTCCAGCTGAGGTTATCATTCAAGTGTACACCCAGGTACTTGTAGCTGGAGACCACCTCCACCGCAGATCCACCTATATACAGTGGGGTGTGGGTGTGTTTGTTCCTTCTGAAGTCCACAATCATCTCCTTCGTCTTCTTCACATTCATGTGAAGGTTGTTCTCTTTGCACCAGCTCTCCAGATGTTCCACCTCCTGTCTGTAGCTGGATTCATCATTATCTGTGATGCATCCCACCACAGCTGTATCATCTGCAAACTTAACAATATGACAGCCTGGATGTGTGGCTGTACAATCATATGTGAGCAGAGTGAACAGAAGAGGGCTCAGCACACATCCTTGAGGAGAGCCAGTGCTGAGGGTGATGGTGGAGGAGGAGAAGTTGTGGATCTTCACGGACTGTGGTCTGTTTGTTAAGAAGTCTAGTACCCAGTTACAGATGGAGGGGCTTAGTCCAAGTGTGGATAGTTTGTCTATCAGAGTTTGGGGGATCATGGTGTTGAAAGCAGATGTGAAGTCCACAAAGAGCAGACGCACGTATGAGTCCTTCTGATCCAGGTGGGTGAGAGCAGTGTGGACCACAGAGGAGATGGCGTCCTCTGTTGATCGGTTCTCGCGGTATGCATATTGATGAGGGTCCTCGCTGATGTTGACGGTTGTCTTGATGTGGGACATGACCAGTTTCTCAAAACATTTAGCGACTATCGGGGTGAGAGCCACCGGTCTATAGTCATTCAGACCAGTCACTGTGGAGCTTTTTGGGACTGGGATGATGGTGGCAGTCTTCAGGCAGGTGGGAACTGACTCCAGTGAAAGTGAGGTGGTGAAGACGTCAGCCAGCACCTCACAGAGCTGGTCCGCACATTCCTTCAGAACTTTCCCTGGGATGTTGTCTGGACCCGTAGCTTTATGAGGGTTGATCCTTCTGAGACTACCTCTCACTTCTGCTGCGGTCACTTTGAGGTGCTCCTCGTCTGGTGATGAGGTGAGTCTGGTGCTAGCTGGTCTGTTTGGATCTTCAAAACGTGCATAAAACTTATTGAGGGCATCAGGCAGGGATGGGTCCCTGGGGCATTGTTTGCTTTTGCCCTTGTAGTCTGTTAAGCATTTGATGCCCTGCCACATGCTCCGTGGATCATGTGAGATGAACTGACCCTCGATCCTCTGTGCATACGCGGCTTTGGCCTTCTTTATGCCATCATCCAGTTCTCTCCTGCACTTTCTCAACTCCTCAGTATCTCTAGACTTGAATGCAGTGTCCCTGGCTGCCAGCAGGGTGCGGACATCCTTATTTAGCCAGGGTTTTTTATCTGGTCTAGTCTCGTCTTATCTCATCTTGTCTGATCTCATCTTGTCTGATCTCATCTTATCTTGTCTTGTCCTGTCTTGTCTGATCTCATCTTGTCTTATCTTGGCTTGTCTTATTTGACCTTGTCTCGTCTTATCTCATCTTGTCTCGTCTTATCTCACCTTGTCTTGTCTTATCTCATCTTGTCTCGTCTTATCTCATCTTGTCTCATCTTATTTCACCTTTTCTTGTCTTATCTCATCTTGTCTTGTCTTATCTTATCTTGTCTCGTCTTATCTCATCAACTTGTCTTGTCCTTGCTTGTCTTGTCTGATCTCATCTTGTCTTATCTTGGCTCGTCTTATCTGAACTTGTCTCGTCTTATCTCACCTTGTCTTGTCTTATCTCATCTTGTCTCGTCTTATCTCATCTTGTCTCGTCTTATCTCACCTTTTCTTGTCTTATCTCATCTTGTCTTGTCTTATCTCATCTTGTCCCGTCTTATCTCATCTTGTCTCGTCTTATCTCACCTTGTCTTGGCTTATCTCATCTTGTCTTATCTCATCTTGTCTCATCTTATTTCATCTTGTCTTGTCTTATCTCATCTTGTTTTGTCTTATCTCATCTTGTCTCGTCTTACTCATCTTGTCTAGTCTTATCACATCTTGTCTTATCTCATCTTGTCTTGTCTTATCTCATCTCATCTTGTCTTATCTCATCTTGTCTGATCTCATCTTGTCTTATCTTGGCTCGTCTTATCTGAACTTGTCTCGTCTTATCTCACCTTGTCTTGTCTTATCTCATCTTGTCTCGTCTTATCTCATCTTGTCTCGTCTTATCTCACCTTTTCTTGTCTTATCTCATCTTGTCTTGTCTTATCTCATCTTGTCCCGTCTTATCTCATCTTGTCTCGTCTTATCTCACCTTGTCTTGGCTTATCTCATCTTGTCTTATCTCATCTTGTCTCATCTTATTTCATCTTGTCTTGTCTTATCTCATCTTGTTTTGTCTTATCTCATCTTGTCTCGTCTTACTCATCTTGTCTAGTCTTATCACATCTTGTCTTATCTCATCTTGTCTTGTCTTATCTCATCTCATCTTGTCTTATCTCATCTTGTCTTATCTCGTCTTGTCTTATCTCACATATATTGAATGCTACACACATTCATAAACCGGTGGCGGCAGACTACCATGCAAGGTGCTTTCCAGTCCTACCGGGAGCAACTCAGGGTTAAGTGTCTTGCCCAAGGACACAACGACACATGGTGCGGGTCCCGGGAGTCGAACCGCCAACTTTCCGATCGGGAGACGACTGCCATTACCACTACACCATGGCCGCCCCTAGTCTTATCTCATCTTGTCTCGTCTTATCTCATCTTGTCTCGTCTTATCTCACCTTGTCTTGTCTTATCTCATCTTGTCTCGTCTTATCTCATCTTGTCTCATCTTATCTCACCTTTTCTTGTCTTATCTCATCTTGTCTTGTCTTATCTTATCTTGTCTCGTCTTATCTCATCTTGTCTTGTCTTATCTTATCTCGTCTCAACTTGTCTTGTCCTTGCTTGTCTTGTCTGATCTCATCTTGTCTTATCTTGGCTCGTCTTATCTGACCTTGTCTCGTCTTATCTCACCTTGTCTTGTCTTATCTCATCTTGTCTCGTCTTATCTCATCTTGTCTCGTCTTATCTCACCTTTTCTTGTCTTATCTCACCTTTTCTTGTCTTATCTCATCTTGTCTTATCTCATCTTGTCCCGTCTTATCTCATCTTGTCTCGTCTTATCTCACCTTGTCTTGGCTTATCTCATCTTGTCTTATCTCATCTTGTCTCATCTTATTTCATCTTGTCTTGTCTTATCTCATCTTGTTTTGTCTTATCTCATCTTGTCTCGGCTTACTCATCTTGTCTAGTCTTATCACATCTTGTCTTGTCTTATCTCATCTTGTCTTGTCTTATCTCATCTTGTCTTGTCTTATCTCATCTTGTCTTATCTCATCTTGTCTTATCTCGTCTTGTCTTATCTCATCTTGTCTTGTCTTATCTCATCTTGTCTTGTCTTATCTCATCTTGTCTTATCTTATCTTGTCTTGTCTTATCTCATCTTGTCTTATCCTGTTTTGTCTGATCTCATCTTGTCTTATCTTGGCTCGTCTTATCTCACCTTATCTCATCTTGTCTCGTCTTATCTCACCTTGTCTCGTCTTATCTCATCTTGTCTTGTCTTATCTCACCTTGTCTTGTCTTATCTCACCTTGTCTTGTCTTATCTCATCTTGGCTCGTCTTATATCACCTTGTCTTGTCTTATCTCATCTTGTTTCGTCTTATCTCATTTTGTCTCGTCTTATCTCATCTTGTCTTATCTTATCTCGTCTCAACTTGTCTTGTCCTTTCTTGTCTTGTCTGATCTCATCTGGTCTTATCTTGTCTCGTTTCGTCTTATCTCATCTTGTCTCGTCTGATCTCATCTTGTCTCGTTTCGTCTTATCTCATCTTGTCTTATCTCATCTTGTTTCGTCTTATCTCATCTTGTCTCGTCTTATCTCATCTTGTCTTATCTCGTCTCAACTTGTCTTGTCCTTTCTTGTCTTGTCTGATCTCATCTTGTCTTATCTTGGCTCGTCTTATCTCATCTTGTCTCGTCTTATCTCACCTTGTCTCGTCTTATCTCACCTTGTCTTGTCTTATCTCACCTTGTCTTGTCTTATCTCATCTTGTCTTGTCTCAACTTGTCTTGTCCTTTCTTGTCTTGTCTGATCTCATCTGGTCTTATCTTGTCTCGTTTCGTCTTATCTCGTTTTGTCTTATCTCATCTTGTCTTATCTCATCTTGTCTTATCTCATCTTGTCTTAACTCATCTTATCTCGTATTGTCTTGTCTTATCTCATCTCATCACGGTCACGAGCATTTGAAACTTTTATTTTGTGCATGAAAGATGAAGATTCTCTGCATCAAAGAGAGTGAGGACCTTTAATATGTTAATGCGTATCAAACCAGTGTTTCCAGTTTCTTTGCTGCCATTCTGACTTTAAAGACTCCACACAGCAGCTACCAAGAGGGCGGCACAAATTCACGCCGCGTCAGCACAGACTGTGCTGCCGTCGGCCATGATCCCAGTTGATTTCTTTTCTGGAGCTGAGGTTTATCAGGACCAACACCTGCAGCAAACACATTCCATCTCCCCGCGTGGAGAACTCTGCTGGTGGAAGCAAACGTTGTGCCATTTAATCACCCTCCACCGTGCTAACCCAGCGTTCCCGCTCACATTACTCTCTGTCGGTGTTAAATAAACATGGCTGCCCTCAGTCTCTTGGAGGAAGGTAAAAAAAGAGACCTGTTACAAATGAGGTCATTTGCCCTGCTGTTACCTCGATCAATAACTCTCCTCTCCGAGCTGCAGCCAAGAGTCAATCTCTGAATCCTGCAGCTTTGAGCACGAGGAGCCACAGACCCAACTTGTTCCTTTTTCCTGCTCCTCCTGAAGCACCTTCCATGAATTCAGCACAAATATTTTGGCAGGTGTTGCTCGGAGGATATTAGAGCACCAGCACCAGGCGCTCAGGGACATTGATTTTCTTTTAGTGGCCAAGAACCTCGGCTGGACCGGCGTCAATACTCGGAGGAGAGGAGGCAGAGCGAGGAGACGTGACCTTCAGAGAAGGAAGGAGACAAAACGCTGAGGATGTCGTGGAGAGGAGGAACTCAGGGAGCGACACACAAACTCACCATCATCAGGTTTTAATCAACAAAGCACCAAAGTTTATTGAAGGAGCAGCAAAAACAGAGTTGAACTTTATGTTTTTTATCTCTGTGTTTGGATAAATAAATCTGATTTCATCACTTATCTTAACAGAATGACTGTGGTGCAAAACTTTAAAAACATATAATGAGAAGCTGTTCGGGACAACAGAGAGTTGGTGCTTTGCAGGAAACCTTTCACACCGTTCTGTTTAAAAAAATAAATAAAGTGTAATATTGTCTCTGTGTTCACTTGTCAGTTGTTAGCAAAATATTTCACAAAGCACTAGACTCACGCCTTCTGTAGTGAGACGGGTACAGCCTGCAGTACAGAACCGTACGGTGCCACCAGATGTAAGGATGTAGACAGAGTTCCCTGTTACCACCTTACTTAAAGGTGCTATATGTAATTTTCTGTAGAGCGCAACACTTAGAAATATTTTCAACAGGGAAAAGCATTCTGCTCCCTCCCCCTCAGAGCCATATATGGCTCTGCTCCCCCGTGCTCTGCTGAACTTGAGATCAGCTCCGCCTCCACTGCATGTCCTCTTGGAGCCGCTGCGATATTCTGTGTTTATATGTTAATAAAACGTTCTAATAAAATAAAATAAAACCATGGAGCGCTGGTCCAGCACACCAGAAGACCAGGAAATCTGCAGAGCCTCGGGCAGCCACATTGAACCCGATTTTAATTCGCTCATGACAAATTCATTTCCTCATTCATTGCAGTCAGCGGAGGGAGCGGTGCAGAGCGGCTGAGGAAGCGATTACAGTATTTGACTTTTGAAAAAAAAAGAAAAAGAAAAGTCAATATCAGGGATGAAGAAGGGGAATTTAAAGCGACTAAATTAGTAACAAATTATTTTTAGAAACCAAACAAAGTTCAGTCAGGTCGTCTGGACGGTTTCTTTTTGTTGAGACGTTTCATCCTTCATCCATAGGACTTCATCAGTCAGCGAAGCCTCAACAAACTTAGTCTCACATAGTGCCAACCTGGGGCGGACGGCCAATAGGGGGCGCTAGGGTGCCGCCCCACTGGAACTTCTGGACCATGTTACATTGAAAACTTGTTTTTTTTTTATAAAAATGAAATAATACAATAAAAATATTTTGAAATATATGCATACTGTATATGTTTTAGTTGTGTAGGATAAATATTTTATGAGTAATGATGAGTTATATTGTTTGTTTCAAAAAATGTTTTCTGATTGGTGACATATTTCCTGTTTTGAGGGCGCATGAATCTTATCCATAGACTCTCATTAATAATGGCACATGTGCAGTTCTTCCACGACGTTACAAAATAATGGGAAGATGCTGGGCACAGTTTTCAACGCCCTGGACACGTCCAACGTGAGCTCTACCTAGATCATGTGCTTCCTGTTTTTTTTTTTCTGGGAAATTAGCCGTGCAGTGACTTAAGCAGGCTGGCTGCAGGTAGGAACTGGTGAGTTTTTGTTTTTGTTTGTGGAGTTAGGTTGCCAGCAGATTATTTTAATTTGCTTATAAAAAATGATCAAACATGAATAATTTTATATACCAAATGTCACTGGTGGTGTTTTACTATTTCTTAACAATGTATTGATCTGGAGAATGAAAACAAAGCCTCTTGCAAGTAGAAATGCAGAAATGTTTTAATCTCACTTATTTTCCTTTCAATAATTTATATATCAAGATGGTGTAGTGGCAGGGCTTCCGACTTGGGACCCGAAGGACGCGGGTTCGCGCCCCGGCCACTACACACCTTGGGGTGTCTATGAGTGCACACCTAATTCTCCAGCTCCCCGGGCGCTTTCTATGGTTGCTCACTGCACCACCTGGTGGTGGTTGGGTTAAATGCAGAGACAAATTTCGTCTGTGTATGGGAAACATACACAGATGACAGAAAATGACATTATTATTATTATTATTATTATATCATTTATTTATTTATTTAGAATATATAATAGAATATATCTTTATTGGCATCGTCATTGCACCAGAGTACAAAACATTGCAATTGACGCACACACCGTCCTTGAGAGGGGACGTGTGCACAACAGCCGCAGCAGTAATAAAACCGCGCCGCAACAATCAGATATGGAAAAAAGGAAGGTT
>JBBPBX010012279.1:18765-37690 GCA_038048925.1 Garcialebias charrua | reverse complement strand
TTCTGTTGACCTTGTATTAATCTGCATTTGATAAAAAAACTGCATTTGAACTTGGATTTTTTTTTTCATTTTTGCGAAATAGCCCCCCCTTGTGGACATTTCAGGAGCCACCACTGGTGCCAACCAGCTTGCTGGTGATCAGATGTTTTCTGGAGTCCGCCCTCTCCCCCGTCGGCTCCTCTGAGGCAGCCATGGCCAAAGTGGTTCAAAACATCAAAGTTCATGCTCAGTCATCCAGGTAAAATATCCAACAAAGTTAAGGTCATGTGGACGGTTTATTTTTTGTTGTTGAAATGTTTCATCCTTCAGGAGTTTGTTGTGGCTCCTTGGACTGATGAAGTCCTTTGGATGAAGGACGAAGCTTTTCAACAAAAATGAAATGGTCCAGCGGACCTGCCGGAACTTTGTTGGATTTTTTATTTTTTTTTACCTGGATTATTGAGCATGAACTTTGATAATATCAGAAACATTCAATTGTTAAATGCGGCTCAGGATCCTCTGATGCTTCTGTCTGCTTCAGGTCACAATCAGAGTCTAACTGATTTTATCGAATAAGAACATCTACAAATCAGGCACAAGTTTAACCCTTACAGGTCCATCAAACCAAACCGTTGGCTTCTCAGAAGCAGACCCACCGCCACGTTGATGTCGTGGAGCGAGGACTGAGTCCTGGATGAACCCAGACTGGTTCGGTCTTGGGATGTGAACTTGTTTCTGCCTCGATGTGGGACTGAAACATGAAAACATTCTCTCCATTCCTCTAGTTATCAGCTCAGCAGCCGGGGGGGAGGGAGACTTCACATTTATTAGGTTGTGTTTCAGAATTTAGACCGCTCCAAACCTCACCTCCATCTCTCTGCTGCTCTTCGTTCTCTCTCTCTCTCACACACACACACACACACACACACCATCACAATCCCCTTTGTGTTTGTGTCGCTCCCTCTCCCATTCCACGGAGATGATTTATTTTGTTCCTGCCGTCTCCTCCTGCTCGCCTCATCCGCCCTGGAGGTCAGCGCCGAGCTCCATCACTCTGTCTGGATCCTTAATCCCCACACTGGAGACGCTCGTGCCAGAACAGAAGAATAACAGATTAAAAAACACATCCCGAGCCCCGAGTCTCTCCCCCTGCCTTCCCGACCCAGTCCTCACAACAGATAAGTGGAAAAATAAACCGGGGGAAGCTGAGCCGGTTGGGAGGCGAGTCGTCGACGCGGGATGATGCAGCAAAGCACGGCCCTCTGCAGAAAAGCCACGCAGAAGACGCTGAGGGAGCGCACGTGGTCGCTGCCTTCGTTCAGTGTCACACAATGTCACCCTCAGAGTGTGTTCTGGAGGACTTTCAGCTACTTTCACACCAGATTTAGCTCAACCTCTGCTGCAGCCGTAGCTGTGGCAGCCATCTTGGATTGTTACTCCAGGAAGTTAGGATTGTAAAGTTCTATCAGGCCGATCCTGGACCTCGAGGGCCACTTCCTGCATGTTTCAGGCGTTTCTCACAACTGACGTAGATGACTGAGTGATTTCCAGGTTCCTGCTGAAGAGCGGAGGAACCTGCAGGACAGTGGCCCCCTCAGAACCAGGTTTGGACTCTTCTGATTTTTTTTCCATTCAACCTTTATTTAAACAGATAAGTCACATTGAGCCTCGAAGACTCATTTACAAGTGTGATCTTTTGGGCAGACAATAAAAGTGGTGAAAAATGACACATAGAGTTTGGAGACAAAACAATTCCTAACACATTTTTGATCTTTGCTTGAAGGTCACAAATGTGGTAATGAAAAAAAGTATTGCACACAAGCACATAATGACACCGACATTATGCAGAGGTCAGGGAGGACTCAAAGGCGGTTGAGCAGCCAGCTCATAGATCTGTGCACTCTCATGGTGGGGTGGGCTGCTAAGGTCGGCCAGAAGCGAGAGTCCTGAAATGATGCCAGTATGTTTATTCAGCTGTGCTCCTCTGAAAAGTCCTTAGAATTCCTCAGTAGCAGGTTTGGAAGGGGGTGAGAGCGTCAAGTTTACAAAACTTCTCAGGCGTGTTGAGATAAGATGGCCTGTCAAGGCCAGTCGGAGAGCCGAATGTCAGATAAACACGATTGTTTTGGGAACAAGCAGAACTTTAATGACATCTACCTTCAGTCTGTGTCGGTCCACTCGCTTCAGAAAATGTCCAAACTAAAAATGACCAAACAAATGGAATGTGCCTCAGAAATCCCCAAGATCTAATCCATTCAGCCAAAAGTCTGGATTCTCGAGACATGAACCAAGTCATCATGTAAGGCAGGCAGCCTGACCAGGTCCAGCTTAGCCGGCAACGTCTTCCTTGTTTGTTGATAGACCAGGAACCAGCCGAATCCAAAAAGCAGGAACCAGTTATCATAAATCCAATTAAACATGCGTCCTTAAGATCCACAGATGACAGCAGAGATAGACACATCATTCATTCATTCATTCAACCTTTATTTAGTCAGGTAAATCTTTTGAACCTCATGGGCTCATTTACGAAAGCGACCTGCTAAAACTAAAGAACAATGAACAGCAATGGTAGAATTTCCTTAAACAATAAACAATAAACAAACAAACAATAAACAATAGAAAACAAAAGAGAGAATTTTTTTTTTTAACAAAGTATCAAAAAACTAGCAAAACATTATAAGGTAGATGTATAAAATCAAAGACAGGAACAAATCTGCATTGGTTTTTGCCAGGATTCCAACAGATTCTGAAAACCATTTAGAGAAGTCAAGGTCGAGAGCTTCAGATCTTTTTGTAAGATATTCCATGAAGCAGGAGCGGAGTAGGAGAAGGCCCTTTTTCCAAGTTCAGTCCTCACTGACGGAACACTGCAGGTAATCATGTCCTGAGAGCGCACGCTGTAGCTGCACTCACGCAAAGACATGTAGGAGGAGATGTATGAGGGCAGCAGACCAAGAAGTGTCATCAAGTCATCAAGTCACGTCATCAAGTCTTCCAAGTCGATGAGATATACAGCTGTGTGCATGCCAGCAGGGCAAATCGTCTCGCCTACAGCCTGTCTTCTTGTTGAAGAAATGTTATCAGTTGTGTTGAGGGACCAACTGACCAAATTGAAGTCCATAGTTATGATTCTGAAGATTTTGTAGAAGAGAGGCTCTCAGACAGTTTCACAGACAAGACAAAGCAAAAGCAAAGCGGAGACCGAGAGAAGACGTCCGCCCTTGAGAAGAGCAAGTGTTGAATGATTTATTGATTACTGAAGGTTTTCATCAGTCTGGTGTTTCTTTGAGTGTTTTCTCTTTTGTTACGCGTTATTTTGTGTTTCCGTTGAGTCATCCAGTTATTTTCCTCTGGTTTGAACCTCCGTAAGTTTGATTCTGGTTTACTTTGTCAGTTTAGCTGCACGTCAGCTTGTTTTGATTTTATTTTATAAAGTTTAGTTGAGTTTACGGCAGCTCCTTCAAGAGTCCAAACTGAGTTTGATATTTTAAATTGTGCGCGCGCAGGTGAGAGCGTTACCAAGCGTTGTCTTTTATCAGGCAATAAAAACGGAAGAAGTAAGAGAAAAAAAGGGAAATAAACGTGAAAACTGGTTTTGAATCCATGAAGTTCACGTCTTACCATACCATACCATACCAGCTTTATTTATAGAGCACTTTAAACACCTACAGGACCAAAGTGCTGTACACACAACAAAACAATCAATCAGGTAATAAAATGATTAAAATAAATAAAAGTCACATAATAAAAGTTGAGGAATCATACACTCAGATAAAACAAGCGACTAAAATTATTAAAAGTCAACATCGCAGATGGTGTCATAGGCCAGGGAGAAGAGATGGGTTTTAAGAAGAGATTTAAAAACAGACAGGGAAGAGGCCTGTCTGATGTTCAAGGGAAGGTTGTTCCACAGTTTAGGAGCTGCCACAGCAAAAGCACGGTCTCCTCTGAGCTTGCGTTTTGTCTTTGGGACACTCAGGAGCAGCTGATCACATGACCTGAGGGATCGAGAGGGTGCGTATGGCTGCAGCAACTCGGACAGATAGGGCGGGGCAAGACCATTTTGCGCTTTAAAAGCAAATAAAAGAACTTTAAAATGAATCCTGTAATGTACGGGCAGCCAGTGCAGGGAGGTTAAAACAGGAGTAATGTGGTCAAACTTTCGTGTGCCAGTTAAAAGTCGTGCAGCGGCGTTCTGTACCCTCTGAAGCTGAGAGATACATGAATCACTGATTCCTATATAGAGTGCATTACAGTAGTCCAGCCGTGTGGTCACAAAGGCGTGAACTACTGTTTCAAAATTCTGCTTGGAAAGAATTGGCTTCACCTTAGCCAGCTGCCTCAGGTGGAAAAAACTAGTTTTAACAACTGCTCTGATGTGGTTTTCAAATTTTAGTCCTGCATCGATCTTGACCCCCAGGTTTGTAACAATAGGTCTGATGTATTGAGCCAAGGAACCAACATTGACCTTGGGAGTCTCAGTGGAGCTTCCAAAAACCATCACCTCAGTCTTCCCCTCATTAAACTTTAAAAAGTTCACAGCCATCCAGGCTTTGATGTCCTCCAGACATGAAAACAGAGGGGCCAGAGAGTTGGAGTCCTTTTTCTGAAGCGGGACATAAATCTGCGTATCATCCGCATAACAATGAAAGGAGATCCCATATTTTCTAAGAATGGAGCCAAGAGGGAGCAGGTATAGTGCAAGAGGGAGCAGGTATAGTCTTCTAAACCTGCGTTAACTCGTTTCAGTTCTTTGTGTCTGAGGCTCCTGGGTCTGTTGGGAGGTGGGAGAACGGAGATGAAGCTGCGTCCGGTTCCTCAGAACAGATGAGCCCAGAAAAGCCCGACGGAGACTCTGGATGAGCGTCTGCGGGGCGCTGCCCTGATGGTTCCTCCTCCGAGCCAGACAAGCTCCAACCAGCTTTATCCTGATGCCTCAACTGAACAATGAGTGTAAGGATCTGAAGAAACATGAAAGCTGCTGCTAGTGGCTCATAGGGTCACCATGGTAACCAGACTCCTGAGTCTGTCACTCCCAGACAGACAGGCAAGCCTTAAACAGTCGCTACAAGTTGAATCTTTGACATTTTCGTCTTTAAAGCGATTTGTTTAGGACATGAGTTAAAGAGACTTCCTGTTTCGAAGAGAACAACGAAAGCTAGAATATAATCTGTGACATTTGGGCTCGTAATCCCTGGACTCAGCAGAGAGACTCGCATGGAGCGAAAGAAGCACGAATATCCACATCGCAGCTACATTTGTTTGTGTTTTTAGAAACGGGTGTGGGAGTGGGACGGGGCCTGTTCTGCAGAAACAGAGTTCAAGTCAGTGAAAAATCAGTGACATCATCATCAGAGTCTGGTTCTGTGGTCAAATCCTCCACGTTCAGCTGAGCTGGTGCAAAAAGAGTTCAAGATGTGAAAACAGCTGTTCAGTCAAGGAAAGTCCAACTTCCTGTGACCTGTTTATGGGGCCAAGATGGTGTAAAGGCAGGGCTGCCGACTTGGGACCCGAAGGACACAGGTTCTCCGGCCCCGGCCACTACACACCTTGGGGTGTCTATGAGTGCACACCTATTTCCCCAGCTCCCCGGGCGCTTTCTATGGCTGCTCACTGCACCACCTGGTGGTGGTTGGGTTAAATGCAGAGACGAATTTCGTCTTGTATGGGAAACATACACAGATGACAAAAATGTGACATTTATTTAAACTCCGAACGATGGCTCTGCTGTGAAGTCTGAGCTGGAGATCCGAACAGGACCGGTCAAAAAAACAAAAATTTATCCTTGTCGTTGTTGGTTTGGTTCTAAAACACGTCAGAACCAGAACAGTAGAGGTTTTCCCACCCGTGTGATTCCCAACATGTGATGGTAAAGTGGATGATTACCATCGCCCCTCCTGCAGGGTGGGGGGAGGAGACCATCTTCATACCCACACCACGGGGCATCATCTCCTACGGTTCCTCTAAAACCAGAACTCCCACTGCCGGCTCTTTGTGGCTCTCTGGACCCTGACAGCACAGCCGGAGGACAATGTGGCTTCGCCCGTCCCACTCCTCCGCCCACACGGGGCCCCCGAGCTCTGTCTGCGAGATTCTGTTGGCAGGTGGCGGCCATTAAGAGTCAACCTGCAGGAAGTCGTCTAAGGAGAGATGGAGAAGGAGTCAAGGGGGGAGGAAAACACTCCAGACTTGGTCCAAAATGTGAAAAATGTCGTGAAGAGTCTGAGATCTGGTTGCTGGATGTGGAGGTCTCTCTCGTCTGAGCTCAGTGTGGGCGGAGGTGGACAATCAAACTACGTGCACGGCCAAGAATGCAGTTTTTCAATGTGTGCACACAAAAACAGGCGACCACAGAAAATCTGCCTGTTTTCTGACCAGCCAGTCCCCAACAGGCAGAACGGGGAGGAAACACCTCCAGGGAGCGTTTCTCCTCCTCTTCACCATCAACCTGACCACGTTCTCCTCGACGCTTCAGCTGACACAACTTCCTCGGCTGGTTTTATTTTTAATCTGACAAACAAATAAATAATCCAGCTGACTCTGACTTCATCCCATGAACTCAATCTAATCGAGGTCGAATCCAGATGTTTGAGTCTGGACTCTATAGAAAAAGGCCACGGACCAGGAGATCCACAGAGACGTCGTCCAGCATCACTTCCTGGTTTTCGTGGGCCGCTCTGCTGCGAGCGGGGGAACGTTCTCCGAGGAACAACGAGGCCCGGCCTGCTGTCTTGTTAGAGCCGTGATTGATTGAGGTGGTCTGGCGGTCCTGAGCCCCCCTGCTCGCTTCACTTGTTGCACGTTTATAGTTCGGAATCCATCTGTTCTCACCTCTCCTCACTCTGCGGCCATTTTTCATCCTGCATGTGATCGAGGCCGGTGTGGGGGGGGGTCTTCTTTACATCTGTGGCAGATTAGCTGCTGCATCTAATCGGCCATCACAGTGGGAAAACTCCCATGTGTTTATCATTAGAGTCACAAAGATGCCATCATCATATTCATCATCATCATCATCGGCATCATCATCATCATCATCATCATCATCATCATCCTCCTCCTCCGCAGCAGCAGACGTCAAAACGTCCCTCACTGCTCTGATCCAGTGAGCTCTTCCACAGACGTGTTAACTGGTGAGCAGTTCAGGAGCGTGTTGCTGCTGCTGGGTTTGAGCAGCAGGTGCCAGTAGAGGAGCGTGCACGAGCGACACCAGGCCCACTCGACCAGAGTTACCATCTGTTGCTCTGGAGAAAGCAAGGCCCAACATCTGAGGTCCTGGTCAGGTTCTGGCAGTGGTGGGATGTAACTAAGTACAAGTACTTTGTTAATGTACTTAAGTACATTTTTAATGTATCTGTACTTTACCTAAGTAGAATTAAATGTGGATACTTTTACTTTTACTCCACTACTTTACATGAAGTATCTGTACTTTCTACTACAGTACACTACATTTCTATAATGTGTTGAGTTACAAGTTACATTCACGTTGCAGTTTTTTGATTTGTCGTTAATTTTGAAAGTAACTGATGTCGAGAGAGGAGTTGGTCCATTGAATCACTGCAAAGTGGACAGGTGACATTAGACCTGCCTTCAAGAAGAGCTGGACCAATGATGTATACAGTATTCTAGTATATATGTAATTGAGATGGGAGCACCCTCAGCACCACTAACACACCCAAAATGGATTCTACCACAGATTCAGCCAAAAGATACACACCACCCATGGCCTTATTGAAATATTATTTAAAGGCTATGAAATATTATTGAAAGACTTTAGTACAGCAGGACAGATTCTCTCTCCCAAAAGAGCCAGACATGGACTCAAAAACTTTGAAAACCAACTTCTTCTGAACTTGAACAAGAAATTATTGCTGCAATATTAAAATGTGTCAGTTCAAGGAGACAAGATATGTCTCCAAGTGTCTCGACACTCAGATCCCAGTTTTAAAAATTGTGTCAGGAAATTAAAATAGTGTCACTATTGACCCATTGACAAGGTTGACTAGACAATATCTAACTATAGTAGATATCAAACTGGAGATGAAATGATCAGAGCTTATTCCTTTGTTAGGTCTAATGCTCCTTTTTTCATCAGACAACTTTTACTTCAATGTGTTTACTGCCGTTATAATGACACATTGTTTTTACTTTGTGTTAAATAAAAAACTTTCAAATGTATAATCATTCCTCTTTCTTATTTTACTTAATGGCATTTAACTGCATGTCATCACTGAAATTCTGATGCACAGAATCACAAGTCCAAGTGTGAACTGTGTCACAGAGTAAACACAATAAAAACATGCATTATCTGCAGCATTGTTCATTAAAATGACTCAACACTATTAATGTATTACAGAAAATATACAGTGTGCACACTTAATGATACTGTAGACCATTGCATTAGGTAATACATTCAGCAATTACTTTTACTTTAATACTTTAAGTATTTTAAAAGCAAATACTTATTTACTTTTATTTAAGTAAAAATATTAATATGGTACTTCTACTTTTACTAGAGTACATTTTTGTCTGTTTATTTGTACTTTTACTTAAGTGCAGTGCACTGGGTTCTGGTCGGGCACAAGTTGGGAGGTGAACGAGGAGGCTGAGCTTTTTGCTCTGATGAATCTGATTCATCGTTACCGAAGACGCTCGGCTCACAGAACCATGCGTCTTGACCTCAAGATGTGGGTCACTGATGAACAGCACCACAAAAGTCTGGGATTAATCTTGTCCTGATTCCCAAAGATGAGTTTTATATTTATTTATTTATTTATTAATTTTAAAGATTTACCAGCTCAGGCTCTCCAGGCTTGATATAAATCATAAAACCTAGGTCTGTTGGGTTTGGCTCGGATGGATAAAGCGTACGATCGTGTTTTTGCTCGTGTCTATGTGTGGCTGTCTGTTAGCAAAATATCTCACAAACCACTGGGTGGATTTTAATGAAACTTTCAATAATAACTTAGAAACTTTCAGTAATAATCTCTGGATTCAAAACTAATGATGATCTTTCAGAGCCAATCCAGTTCAAGATGGCTGCTGTGGCTGAAAAGCGTAAAAACAGCTGTAATTCAGGTCATTTTAAAGGACAACACCCACCGTGACAGTAACAATTCACCATATTGGAGAAGACACAGACACAGTCCGGGGCAAGGGAGATGGAAAAGGTTCTTCCCCGCTGATTGCTCTCACCTCCTCATCAGGTGTGACAGGTACTTCTCTGGATTCAAACATTTCTCTGGACTCACTTAGTATCTGTATCAGAGTACAGATACAAAATAAATGAAAAAGGAATTGTAACAATAGATCATTAGCATTACTGAAATAAATTAACAACTAAGAGAGATTGCATTCCAACACAGGTTTAGTGCAGCTAACTGGCAGTCAGTGTGCTTTGCATTCCTGCACTTATGACATATGTGGACATGTTTTCCCTGTGCAATTTAACACCCAATATGTTGGCTACAAAATCATTATGGCCACCGTGATGGACATTTTAATTTTGGAAAAACAAATTAATCAAAGACAATAATGAGTATGACTGATCATTTCTTGTTATTTTTCACCAGTTTCATGTCATTACTATCCTGGTTAAAACCAGACCCTTGTCCTTCACTTTGCTTCAGACTAGGGTCTGGACTTTCTCCATTTTAAAACGATTCTTGCTGGAGGCGTTGGCCTCTGCTGAGGAACAAAACCATTGGATATTTTGAACAGGGAAAGCATTCTGCTCCCTCCCCTCAGAGCCATGTATGGCTGCTCCCCGTGCTCTGGTGAACTTGACAACTGCTCCGCCTCCTGCAGCTTTTCTCTTGCTGCCGGCTGCCGCGCTGCAAATTCTGTGTTTATATGTTAATAAAACTTTTTAATAAAATACAATAAAACCATGGATCGCTGGTCCAGCTCACCAGAAGACCAGAAAATCTGATGGGACTCGGGCAGCAACGTAAAACCCGAGTTTAATTCTCGTGACAACCTCAGCCATTTCCTTGTTCATTTCAGCGGAGGGAGAGAAGGAGGAGGGAGCGAGCGATCACTTGACTTTTGGCCCAAAAAACAAAAGAAAACTCCAGATAAGGGATTAAGAAGGGGAAATTAATAAATTTGTGTCACATATAAAACAGTCCTGCATCGCTTTGCATCGCTTTGAATGAGAACATGCCGCTGCTCGCTGACTGCGCGCTGGCAGAGCCCTTTATAGGGCTCTGTGCGCTGGGACAGGTGGGGGCGTGGGTTAGGGTCCAAAACTCCGCCCCTTCTGTTCTCTGATTGGTCCGGTCAAAAATCTACCGGAGAAATCGTTGTCTATGAGAGAAGTCCCAGACTGTGCAGTGAAGGGAAATGAGAATTGAGCGGAGCTGTGCAGGAAGGCGAGGGCCAGGCTATGTCATTACGCTATTGCAAATGTTTAAAAATAGCAATAACAAATGTAAAAAGTTGCCAATAACATAACTTCTGCTTTAGGTTGAAAATAAGTTCACCAAACATTCACTTGTCCACCTGCATCTGCTTTAGGTTGAAAAGAAGTTCACCAAACATTCACTTGTCCACCTGCAATTGATCTTACATTCCGACTTTGCCACACTGTCATAACCAGTCATTTTTTGTTTTTATATTTTTTATTAATCACTGTAGAGTTGTACACACTTCACAGTTACGTTTGTGCCTAACTAAGACATTGGGGGATGTTTATTATTTCCATGCAATGTAATGCCGAGAGAAAAACGAGGACTGTTATGCTGACTAGCATTAGCATTATGATAACTAGCCACAGGCTTGCGACACAGATTTTCACGAAAAAGTGGCGTGAATATTTCCAAACTACGGTACATTTAAAAGCCTGCTCTATTATTCATTCTGTTCTGATGTTAAATTGAGCAAAGTCTTACCCGAAATACCTCCCGTTTTCTCACGACTGTGGAGGTGCGGGCCTTCTTCGGTGGTCGGTCCTCGAACGGAGATGTGTCCAGTTTTCTAGGTCCGGCGCACGGTGGAACTGCATGGACAGTTGGCACAGCGTCTTCCTTCAGTCTGGTACCTCATTTCCCCTTAAATCCAAATGCCTGCATCATTGACTCGTAGTCTTCCAATTTAAAGTGTTTTGAACACAAAACACTGCAACGCGATGGAGCAATGAAGTCAGCTCGTACGGTGATGCACAGAGCCATATGCATGCATTCAGGGCGGTAACTTTAGTGACGTGAATGCCCATATATGGAGAGGGGCAGAGTTTGCCAGAGCTGGGGCTAAAATCTCATGAAAATCATGAAATAACACAGTTAGCATTATTACTCTACTATACCAAAAAAACTCTACTGTTTTATTTCTAAAGTCAAAACTACTTATTAATGGCGGTGAAATTAGAAAACATGGTAGGTGTTGTCCTTTAAAGACACTGGGCTAAACTTTTGGTGTGAGTGTAGCTGAGAGTCATCCCCAACTCATAGTCCGAGTGTAAACTCTGGCATCAAAGACTGCGGGCGATGTGCACGACTTTAAGGAGTGATAATTATTCAGAGTTCAACCTTTTATCTCTTTGGTGTTGAGTTTATTTTCTAATAAAATCAGAAACAAGAGAAAAACAGAAAACAATAGAATGAATATGCTGTAAAATAAAGTTCAGACATTATTAGAAGAAACTGAGTGGAAGTAAACTGAAAAACTGGTGAGGAAGAATCTGAGCAGAGGGATCAGTGCGAAGGGGAACGTCTTTCTCACCGAACTGCAGAACCAACACCCCGGGGCCCCCGGGGCCCATGGTGGCTCGCTCGCCGTCTTTGTCCTTATCTCTTCAGAGGTCAGTTCCACTTTAGGGGGTGATGAAGATGAAGTTGTTGGTCTGAGCATTGTCTTCTGGTTCCTTTAAGCTGCAGCTCAAGCAGGGGGGGCTCAGAGGGGGCCATGCCTGCTCCAACTATGGTAAAAAAAAGGGTCATATCACGTAAATGCTAAGTCAGCACTTGTTCATACCTAACGCCGCGCCGACCGGTGGAAAAGGGGCATAAGAGAACCAAGAACAACAAAAAGTAGCACCAAAGCTGTTGGTAATGGCCTATTAGGGTAACCATGGCAATCGCCCACCTGCACCTATCACACCCTGCCAGCACTCTTAATAAAGCAGGCGGGCAGAAATGTATAGCATAAAATAAACCTCAAACTGACAGAATTCCTGACCTCGGAGTGGAAGAAGCATCCGATCATCACACGTTTCAACAGTTTGTCCTCACAGGTTTGAGATAAAAACTTTGAGAAAATGGAAGTGAATGGTAGTTTGGGTTGTGCGACCTCCGACCTCTGGGAGGATTTCAAAGAAAGCCGTCGGTCCTGCAGCAGAGACTCGCTGTGTGAAAGAAGACGAGAGTTCCCTCGTCTGAAGGAAAAGCTGTTGATAAAGTGGGAAGTTTAAGGAACTAAAGAGCGTGTTCGCTAATGCTTGGGAACGTTTGGGCAGCTTAAAAGTTACTGTGTGTGACATCATCAAAGTCCAGGTTCAACAATCTGCAGCTAAAATCTCCAGAAATCATTAAATTTAATCTGCGACTGTGTAAAAACATGAAAAAATGTGAAAACACCAGTTCAATTAGGTAACGTCCAACTTCCTGTGACCTGTTTAAACTCTCAACAATGCTGGGTTTTCACAGTCATTTCAAGTTTGTGCATCTTTCAGATGGATTTAGTCATTTTGAACAATTTCAATTTCATGTTTTTAGATATGTTGTTTTTCAAATCTAAAAAAGCTAAGTCTGGTCCTCTGGACATTAAAAAAACAAAACAAAACAAAAAAACAGTAGAAACGTTTCGTCTTTCGTCCGAAAGACTTCCTCAGACTGAGATGCTGTATTCAGCTCAGTCTTATAAATAGCACCTTCTCACAGTGGATTATTGAGCATGCATCAGGGTTGATTTTCAAAGTTCAGGAGGAGTAGCCAATCAAAAATCATCACGTGAGGGGCACAGAAGAATATCGGTCCGTCCAGTGAACAATGACAAACTCTGTTAAAGCTGACAAAACAAAATGGTTCAAATAAATCCATAAAGTCGCTAAATTACTGACATTCATGATGACTGGATGGAGACTTCTGACTGTACCCGTAGGTGTTCAGTAAAATGTTTCTCTTGGTCTAACAAAGTTAAAGTGCGTCTTTCACGTTAAACACATGTTGTTGCCTTTTCAACCTAACATGTCTAAAACTCTAATTTTCATCAAAAATACAGATCATATCTCAAAATAAAATGTGCTACTACTACCTTTTTTGTCTTCCCTCGCTACTCTGTCTAAAAATAGTGCCCTCAGCGGTAAACCGGAAGTGACATCACAGGAGGGGAACGTTCGTGCTTTAGCTAAGAAAGATATGGGATCGCACCAGGAGGAGGCGACAGATTACAAAGTTGTTTTGACATAAGTATGTCATCTCTGACTATTACATCAAATATCTAGCCAAATAACTTCTAGATACAGTACAGTATATACTACCTAAAGCTAAAAATGGTTTATATTTACATATAGCCTAAATATAGAGATACATGTACAGCATTAATTACACCACTGATGGATTTAACTACATTAGCCTTAGCTCCCTAAACAATTACTTTTTCCATCCTAAACCACTCGGTGGATATTTTTTCTGCTTTCAGAGTGTAATTATAAAGGGTGTATTTACTTAACGATCGCCTGTATAACACATTTGAGATGAAATTCGATTTTTTATTAATTTTTTAAGACATGCAACATGGTCGCGCTAGCTTAAAATTAGCATCGTTTTTTGTTCCATCTAAAGTCACTTATATCTCCTAAACCACTCGGTGGATATTTTTTCTGCTTTCAGAGTGTAATTATAAAGGGTGTATTTACTTAACGATCGCCTGTATAACACATTTGAGATGAAATTCGATTTTTTATTAATTTTTTAAGACGCAACCGGGTGGACCTAGCTGCGGTTTAGCTCTGTATATTTCGTAATTTATAGCTCCTAACCTAAACCACTTTCAACCAAAAGATTAATAAATTATATTCATGTCCTTACTTCTGAAGTCAATCCTGTGTTCGTTCAGGTCGCTGTCGTTGTAATCCTCCTGACAAATGCGGTCAAATCACAGAGTTGGTTGTGATGCTTCTGTTGGTGAAATCCGGCCTTTTCATCCGGACAAACCTCACCCAAGCTGTGAAAGCTGGCTTTTTTTGGTGCAGGAAATCGATGTCCAGACAAACTGGAGTTCGAACAACCCCCGCACACACAAATATTAACCATTATTGGACCTCTTTCACTTCAATACAACTCAATACAAAACAACAACTTCCGACTATGACGCCCCCTCTACTTTCGTCACGTGTCACGTGACTCCCAAACCGCGCAGTTTTTTTAGGGTCTGTTTTTCCCCCCTGATTTGTGTCTGTAAGGCTATTGGTATTAATTTGGAAAGCAGGGAGGATTATCAAAATTACTTTATTACCTCTAAATATCAAAGTCAAAGTCAAAGTCAAAGTCAAAGTCAACTTTATTGTCAGATCTGCAATATGTACAGTGCAGGACATACACAGGACCGAAATTGCGTTTCTCTCAGTCCCTCGGTGCAACAGTAAACATCTAAACATTGAAACACTGAAACATATAATAATAGACATAAGCATAAAAATAGTAAAACTAACACTGTCCTGAGTTTTTTTTTTTTTTTTTGCATAGTGGTATAAAAAAAGAGTATAAAAAGTATAACTAAAATAAACTAAAGGTTTCTAGCATTGACATTTGCAAAGTGGCAAAGCAGCGTATGAGTCAATGTACACAGTATATGTATGAGGTAGTAGTTGATGTTGTTGTAGAGGCAAAAAGTGGCATATGCAGTAAGGCACATTGGGCATCCCTAAATAAGACCGTTCAGAGCACACTGTATATGTACCAGCAGTGGTGTAGATATTAGAGTAGTGTAAATAAATGTAAACAGTAGTAATTACATGTAAGCAGTAGTAATAAAAGTAAACAGTATTAATAAATGTAAACAGAGAATGTAAACAGTATTATGATTATAGGCAGTGATGTAATACAGACATTAGTGCAAGTATGAGAAGTAGTGCAAACTGTATGAGCACATGACCGAGAGTTTAGTGAAAACCCGTTTGGTGACACAGAGTCTAGTGTTAAAAACTTTGTGTTGAGTGATAGTATGTGAGAAAGTTTTAGTGTTAAGGCAGTTCAAATGGGAGGGGAGGCAGAGCAGGCAGAGTGTTTAGCATTCTGACTGCCTGATGAACAGAGCTGTCTCTCAGTCTGCTGGTTCGAGCCTGGAGACTCCTCAGTCTCCTTCCTGATGGCAGCAGTCTGAAGCAGCTGTGTAGTGGGTGTGTGGGATCACCTGCCATGCGGTGGGCTTTCCGAGTGAGGCGTTTGCTGTGTAAGTCCTGCAGTGAGGGCAAGGAGGTGCCCACGATCTTCTCAGCTGCTCTCACAATGCGCTGGAGGCTCTTGCGGCAGGATGCAGTACATGCACCAAACCACACAGTGATGCAGCTGGTCAGGACACTTTCTATGGCACCTCTGTAGAAGGTGCTCATGATGGGGGTTGAAGCTCCAGCCCTTTTCAGCTTGCGGAGAAAGTAGAGACGCTGGTGAGCCTTCTTTGCCAGTGCTGCAGTGTTCCTGCTCCAGGACAGGTCCTTTGAGACGTGCACTCCCAGGAACTTGGTGCTGTCCACTCTCTCCACTGCGGTGCTGTTGATGGTCAGAGGGGCATGTTGGGCATCCCTCTTCCTGAAGTCCACAACAATCTCCTTTGTCTTCTCCACGTTGAGAGTGAGATTGTTGTGTCCGCACCACAAGGCCAGGCGGCTCACCTCGTTCCTGTAGTCCGTCTCATCGTTGTTGCTGATGAGACCTACCACTGTTGTGTCATCCGCAAACTTGATGAAGTGGTTGGAGCTGTACGATGGTGTGCAGTCATGTGTTAGCAGGGTGAATAGAAGGGGGCTCAGCACACATCCTTGTGGGGCCCCTGTGTTCAATGTGATGGTGCTAGATGTGTTACTCCCGATCCGTACTGTCTGTGGTCTCCCGGTCAGGAAGTCTAGCAGCCAGTTACACATTGAGGTGTTCAGCCCCAGACTGTCCAGTTTATGGATGAGCTGTTGGGGGATGATGGTGTTAAATGCCGAGCTGAAGTCGATGAACAACATTCTAACATAGGAGTCCTTCGTGTCCAGATGTGTGAGAGCTGTGTGAAGGGCAGAGGTGATGTTTCTGCCCAAAAAACTAACATGAAACATGCACTTTAAGTCAGGTCCTCTGGATGGATTCTTCTTCTTTGTTGAAACGTTTCTTCCAAAAGACTTCCTCAGTCTGAGAAGCTGCAACAAACTCAGTCTTATAAATAGCACTTTTCCTAGTGGATCAACCAGTTTGCTGCTGACAACCAAAACCAGCAGTTCACATGATTAAGGAGGACCATCAGTCTAACGATCAATCGTCAGCACCCTGATGGTTGCTTGCTATTCACAGAGGGCTGAATGATACTAGCAATAACAGCATTGTAAGAGGGGGACAGTTTAACCCGGAGGCTCCACCTCTGTTTAATGATGGATGGTTTCTTTTCACAAAGATGACCTCCTTTACTCCTCTCTCAAACCATTGTTCTTCTCTATCAAGGATGTGAACATCTTCATCACTGAAAGAGTGACCGCTGGCCTGGAGATGAGTGTAGACTGCAGAGTCCTGGCCTGATGATGTTGATCTTCTGTGCTGGTCCATCCTTTTGGCCAGTGGCTGTTCAGTTTCCCTGATATATCAGGTAAACTAATAACTGATAATAATAATAATAATATATAACAATAATATAATTATATAACTAAACTAAACTCCTCCCTGGGTTGCCACCTTACCGTGGTGGAGGGGTTTGAGTGTCCCAATGATCCTAGGAGCTATGCTGTCAGGGGCTTCATGCCCCTAGTAGGGTCACCCAAGGCAGACAGGTCCTAAGTGAGGGACCAGACAAAGTGCAGCCCAAAGACCCCTATGGTGAGGAAAATAAATGGACTAAATGTTCCCTTGCCTGGACGTGGGTCACCGGGGCCCCACTCTGGAGCCAGGCCCAGATGGTGGCCGGGCTTTTACCCATGGAGCCCGGCCGGGCACAGCCCGAAGAGGAGACGTGGGTCCCCCTTCTGAAGAGTAATACACAGTCATATATGTTATTCTGATTGAAACTAATACACAACTGTTCTATAATTAATACACAAGTGCTCTATAATCAAGGTATTCACAACTGTTTTATAAATGTTTATGCAATCATGTCTTATGTGCCTTAAAGTAGCTTAGACAACATTATAAGACACACTTTTAGATCCAACAAATAGAAGGTTATCATGTTCAGGGGATGGATGCACTTTGCACCTGCTCTGATCTTCACAGGCCTTAGGGGGAAGGGCAGGACACAACTCAAACCAAATATACAGTAATGCGGACTACTTATAAAACACATTAGTAGACCACTAAGTGACCAATTAGTGTAACTGGACATTAATTTACATTAAAGATCATACACTACACACATAGATTAGAGCTGTTCTGATACTTTCTTACTGAGCAAACATGCAGAACAAAAGAGCTGACTTTCAGTAGACTTCTTACCAGCCATATATCTCCAAGGTCATATAACTGACAAACAAGAGATGCACCAGGTCTCTCATCAGTGCCCTAAGCCAATCAGAGGCCAGGAGAGACACAAACTGCATCGTGATATCCCCAAACTACACAGATTTGAGCAGCATTCTTTGAGAACCTCGCCGCGGACAGGTCTGTGTTTCGCTCACCAATTCTCTGTGCACAAAGAATTGTTTTATTCATGCTGTACCTCTGTTAAAGGTTCAGTATGCAGTTTCTGTAGAACTGCAGCACTTAGAAATATTTTCAACAGGCAAAGCATTCTGATCCCTCCCCCTCAGAGCCATATGTGGCTCTGCCCCCTTGTGGTCTGTTGAATTTCAAATTCAAGCTCTGTTTTTATTGGCTGATTCAAATTCAAGCTCTGTTTTTATTGGCTGGTTACAAACTCTGTTTTTATTGGCTGGAAAATGGCGGGTCACCTTTTCTTTTTAGAAATGCTTATTTACCACCTGGAGAAGCAAGGGGACAATATTTTTTTTAATTTTTTTTCAGAGATTACCTGGCTAACATCAGTCTGTCAGGAGGTAGTGACAGAGTGAAGAAATATGTTCATAAAAAAAGCTACATACTGAAGCTTTAACCTGTAAACCTGTGTCTGTTCAATAAATCTTTATCATTTTACAAGAGAGACTGGTCATTGAATACCGTTGAGAAACCCCTTCAGAATTCCCCCAGAGGAGCTGCTCCAAGTGGCTAGGGCTGCTAACCCCGCGACCCGAACCTGGATAAGCGGACGAAAATGGATGGATGTATTTTATATTTCAATTTGTTCCTGCTGATGTTTGAACTGTGTTTTGTTTGTTTTTACACAAACAAACTTGCTGTGAAGTGTCCTTGGGTGTCCTGAAAGGTGCTTTTAAATAAAATGATTATTATTATTATTATTATATCTTTCTCCTAAGTTTCTGTCAGAGCGTCATCAGCATGGTGTCCACATTCAGAGTCATCAGTGCTTCAGAGCATTCATGTGTTCAGAAGATGATCTCAGAATGTCAGGAAACAGATCTGATCTAACCGTCTTTCTTTTCTAGTTTTTCCAGCCATTCAGCGACAGGGGTCAATGGCTGCGACCCCAGCTGAGTCGGAACACTTCAGACATGCTGCGACGACTCTTCAACCCATTCACAGGTAACTGTGGGAACAATGCTCCACGCTACATCTGCACCCATTCACGCCGTCTCTTTCAGCGGGCTTTAGAAAGCTCGTCCGACCTCGCCTCTAAGTGGGGGAAAAAGCAGCCGAGCGTTTCTTGCTGCTGCTCTGCAGTCATGCCTGTTGACAGCATGAAGGTGTTG
>JBBPBX010012278.1:26444-47077 GCA_038048925.1 Garcialebias charrua | reverse complement strand
GGGTCACCGATCGTGGCCTGGCTATGCTAGGGTGGGTTCGGGGTGGGTGCGGGGGGCTTGGGGTTCTGGGGGCGTGTCGTCCCCGGGCTTGGTGGGGGTTGGGGATCTTGGGCTCTGGCGGGTGGGTTGCCGGACTTTGGGCTGGCTTGCACTCTGGTGCCCGGCTCTGGGCGGGGGGCCTTCAAATCGCTGGTGGGTTGCGGGTTCGTAGGCTGGGGGGTTGGGTGTCTGGGGGCATGACCAGTGGCCCATGGGATGGGCCAGGTTGACCCAGCCTGGGTGTCTAGTATGCTATATGTTCTGAGAGTTGTTAGTATGAGGGGTGGGTTTAGTATTTCTTCTGGGGTGGAGACTGGGTGGATGTCCTTGGTGATGGCTTGGGACTATGCGTGGCCTGCTAGTTGGCCCCTTTCTTATGGTAGGGGCCCGTTCCCGGTGCTTCCTGGCTCTGTCAAGGGTTGGGTGAGTGTTCTTGGCCGGATCGTCCATGTGGGATTTGGTATCCTCTTGGGTGGCGGGTTGACTGCGGTTCGTGGGGATCTTGGTGGCCCTAGGATGTGTGGGCTGTTGGTTCTGCTGCTGGCGGCCCTCGGGGCCCTGTCCCTCTCTGGTCTGGAGCTCAAAGGGCCTGGCGGTCAGAGAGGTGTCTTGGCCTCGCTCCTTGGGTGGATCTTGGGGAGCCGGACGGCCTGTTGGGTCAGCGGGGGAGCTGACTCCCTACGGGAGCATTTAGTCCTACAGTTATTTTTCTCCCCATCTCTCACCGCGGACCTCCCTCTTCATTTTAAAATTTCATTCATGTAGGGATTTTGGGGCTCGGGTGTGCTTCAACAATTTTAAATCTCTGTTGACTAGAGCTACCTGGGACTCAATTTTATTGCAAACCTTAGACATTCACTCATAACATCCTCATGACATTCACATACAGTATAGGAACTTGGGGTGGGCACTATGGCTATGGGTGGCGGGATGACACTACACTTGTCCCCTGTGCCTGTGCTCACTTCCAATGATGCATTTAGCACCAGTACTACCTAGATGTGAGCCATTTGGCTTTTCTAACTATACAGGAAGCCCTCGAGTTACGTCAGGGATTGGGACCTACGGGTGTGACTTAGGTCGATGTTGTCGTACCTCGCGGACCAAAAACACCTGCCTGTCGTAGGTCCGCGTTTCTGACATAGGTCGCGGCTATACCGCTAACGGAGCGCCGCACACATATTTAATGGCATGAGACTGAACAAGCAGACATACTAGGCCATAAACATGCACAGAACTGTACAGTAAATGAATACAGTACTGTACAATAAATAAAAAATATAATGTCTTACTTTGAGCTGGTCAAAGCCTGCCTTCGTCTTTTAGCATCAGCTCGCACCCGTCCGAGCTCCCCCAGCTTCCTTACGCTCCACACGCACACACGTGGTCAAAACTGTTTAAAAGAATGACTGTTAGCTTCTTAACTTCATACATTTGGAGCCAGAAAAAAAAAAACTTACTGAAAGCCGTTTCTCCGCGATAATCCTCCATCCAAAACAAGCTCGGCGTTAGCTACGGTTAGGCCCCGCCATTAGCAGCAATGGTTAGCATGTCAGTTCATTCAAAAAGGCTGTCGGCTTTGTATCTCCGCGTTAGCTCGGTGTCCCCCGACTGCCAGGCGGACATTTGCGGCGAGCTCCCGGCCGCAGATGGCCCCTCCGCGGCATGTCGGCTCGGTGTCTTCGCCTGTGTTAGCTGCTCTGTTAGCTGCTGTCGTTAGCATGTCGGGCGGCGTTGTGGGAGCGATCGCGGGGCGATCCGCGGCTGCTCCTCCGGGCCTGAGACGTCCACAGAGTTGACCGAGTGTTTCCAGCAAATTTATCCGTATGAGGCAACCCTGAACGGACACACGGTCCTCTAGAGCCAGCTGACAGGAGCCTCTGGAGCTCCATTGACCGCAGTAGACAATTGTAAAATGGCGACCGGAAACGACCGGAAGTTGCGTAAATACGATAAAATTGTAATAAAAACGTAATATTAATAATTATACTTTGTTTATAAAGCCATTTAAAACAACCACCGTTGCAACAAAGTGCTATACACATGAAATTAATAACATTTAAACACACACAAAAAAATAAAAATAAAAAAAATTTTTTTATCACATTTTTATTAAATATGATAAAATCGTAAGTCTAAGTTGCCGTAGGTCGCGGGTGACGTAGGTCGAGGGTTTGCTGTAGTTCCCATGGGAGTTAGTCAAATGGCTCATTGAATTTGCATTTTTGCAGCCATTGGTATGTATATGAGGCCATTCTGTTGGTGTGGAGGAGGCCTTGGGGGCATATTTATATATCAGAGTCAGAGGGTCAGAGAGTCTTTATTGTCATTTGCACCGCATGTGGTACATGTGATGAAAACGAGATTATGTACACAGGGTCGTGTATATAAATATATATATATATATATATATATATATATATATATATATATATATATATATATATATATATATATATATATATATATATATATATATATATATAGTATATATATATTTTTCAACCTTGGCTCTCGACGGAGGCAGTCGCAAGTCCTTCCCTCTCCCGTCCTCCCCCCCCCCCCTGCTGCCTGCAGCTCCTCAGCTAAGCACCTCGAACGCAAATTAAGATGGATTGGAGGTTTGGGCATTCGATTCTACGAACAAGATTTCTACAGAAGAAACGGCACAAGGGGAGCCTTTCCACCCTCACAGAGTGACGGAGGATACGCCATGGATTCCTGTGGGTGTGGATGGTGTGCGTCTCGCTCTCACACAGCACAGCTCTCTGTGCTGTGCTCTGTGGAGGTGAAGGATCTGGATTATATTGGATTATGATGGCAGCGCTTTGCTTTTTGGCGTTTGTGGAGCACTGGTCTATCGCAAAAGAGGGAGACTTCAGCAGGACTTAATGCCTGGAGCACCAGACGTCTGGTCTGCGCGGTGACCTCGAGAAATCAGCTGTTTGCAAGCTTATCCAGAGGATGAACAGATCACTCTCGGATTGGGACTCTGGACGCTGTACTGGTCAACATCTGAGGTCAGAGCTTGGATCAGTGGAAAAAGTCCCGAATTGGATCACTTGGAACAGAGTCGCCCTTACAGACTGAAGGCTACAGAAATTACAATTTTTTTCATTCATTCAACCTTTATTTATACAGGCTAGCCTCGTTGAGTCATGGGGACTCATTTACAAGAGGGACCTGTCTCACTCACACCAAACAACCATCCACTCTCACACTCACACCTAGGGTCAATTTAGAGTCACCAATCAGCCTAACGTGCATGTTTTTGGTCTGTGGGAGGAAACCGGAGTACCCGGAGGAAACCCACGCATGCACGGGGAGAACATGCAAACTCCACCCAGAAAGGCCCCCGGACCGGGATTTGAACCGGCAACCTTCTCGCTGAGAGGCAGCAGCTCTACCAGTTGTGCCACCGTGTTGCCCAATGTGAGCCTGAAGTGAAAATATTTGTCAATTCTTATCTGACTCCCTTGGAAACAGCCTTGAAAAAGGCTGGATATCTAATTTCTCCTGAGATGTGCTTTACTGTGGAAAAACAGCTGCTCTCTTGTCTTGTCTGCTACCCCCCCCCTCTCCCCCCGGATAACTTTTCTATGAGCATTATCGGAGGCCGGCTGGTCAGAGTGTCGCTATCTGGAATGTATCATGGACAGAAACCTCCCTGCCTCAGTCTCAACATGCAACATGTAACTGTCTAAATGTGCTTATCGGTATAGTTTTTACTGTGTCATGCGGTGTCTTGGCAGACAAAATGTGATACATTTTTTTTAATACCAACGCTGTGACCCTCATGGTACTTTCCTTTTTTTCACACCTTTGACCTTCATCCCGAAACGGGTGAGAGAGGCCGCGCTGAAGATCATGTCATGTGTTCTGAATAAGCAGCAGCTTTACACACTCACTCCATCTTCGAGATGACTGTGCATACATAATCACGCTGTATTGGTAACAACTGGTGCAATGTTAATAAAAGCTCTTGAATCTTGAATCTCTTGAATATTGAATAAGTTTATACTTCTTTACATTCATAAAACAAATGTTTAGTTGTTTCCAATTTGAGTTTTACAAAAACCACAATTTTCTACATTAAAAAATTAAATCTCAATAATTGATTTGAAGGATATATGTTATTTATAATTTTAAAATGAAGTTCTTTAAGTTTGGGAGGAATCGGAAATCTCAAATAATTTGTTATTATTTTGACCCTTGTAGAATTGTTAGAAGTTTTTTTTTTTTTTTTTTTTTCATCAAAAAAAATTGAGACAAACTCTTGTTGTGCCTCTCCACGGAAATCTTTGTTTTTGTTCTTCCTGTCATATGTTATATCAATTTGTTATTGATCAAATACTGATTTAAAAACCTGTTGTTGCATTTATTTTCCCTATCCACATACTCAATTTGAATCTTATGGAGTCTTGGAATAGAGGGATGAGGTAAATTGTTTTTAGTTGACTGAAAAAGGACATCAGGGATGCTATGTAATACTTTCTTTCTTCTCGTCTACTATCCCCCTCCCCTCAGGTCAAGAGCCTCGGTGTCATCCTCGACACCACTCTTTCCTTCACTTCACACATCAACAATATTACTCGGTCTGCCTATTTCCACCTCCGTAATATTAACCGTCTCCGTCCTTCTCTCACACCCCGCTCCACAGCCATCCTGGTGCACAGTCTTGTGACTTCCCGTATTGATTACTGCAACTCCCTTCTCTACGGCCTCCCCAACAAATCTCTCCACAAGTTACAGATGGTCCAGAACTCAGCTGCCCGTGTCATCACTCAAACCTCCTACTATAACCACATCACTCCTGTCCTGCAGCAGCTCCACTGGCTCCCGGTTAAATCACGCATCATCTTCAAAATTCTACTCCTCACGTTCAAAGCTATCCACAACCTTGCCCCTCCTTATCTATCTGACCTCCTCCAAATCTCCATCCCATCACGCTCTCTCAGATCCTCCTCTTCGCTACATCTCCATGTACCCTCTGCCCGCCTCTCCACCATGGGGAGCAGGGCCTTCACCTGCTCTGCCCCTCACCTCTGGAACGCTCTACCGCCAGACCTTCGAAACACCACCTCCCTTTCTCTGTTCAAGACTGCTTTGAAAACACATCTCTTTAGACTAGCTTATTATTAACTTTACTAAATGTATTTGTATTATTTTGCATTTTTTAATCTTTATGTATTTTATATTTCAATTTATCACTGGTCCTTGGGTGTCCTGAAAGGCGCTTTTAAATAAAATGATTATTATTATTATTATTTCTTATATGTTAAAGCTGCAATATGTAATTTCTGGAACACGCTGGAACTTAGGAAAATTTTGAACAGAGACACGTTTCTGGTCCCTCCCCCTCAGAGCCATATACTGTATGGCTCTGCTCCCACTCGCTCTCGCAGCTCTGCTTCTGAATGCTCCGCCTCCACTGCATGTCCTGTCAGCCGCTGCGAAGTTCTGTGATTATATGTTAATAAAACGTTCTAAAAAAAATAAAATAAAAACAGGGAGCGCTGGTCCAGCACACCAGAACACCATGAAATCTGCTGATTCTCTTGCAGCCACGTTGGACATGAGTTTAATTCGCTCGTGACAAATTCATTCATTTCCTCAATGTTTCAGTCATGGATCAGTGGAGGATGAAGCGATCACTTGACTTTTGGCAAAAAAACAAAAGAAAAGTCCAGATCAGGGATGAAGAAGGGGAATTTAATACATTTGTGTCACATACAAAACAGTTTTGCATCGCTTTGCAATTATTTCAACGAGAACCTGCGCGGCCGCGGGGGCTGGGACAGGCGGGGGCGTGGGTTAGGAGCGTGAGAAGTGAGAAGCTCTGTTTTTATTGGCTGGTTAAAAACTCTGTTTTTATTGGCTGGTTAACGGCGGGTCACTGTGGCTTTTTAGAAATGCTTTTAGAGAAGCAAGGGGACTATAGTTTTTTTCAGAGATTACTTTGTCTAACATCAGTCTGTCAGGAGATAGTGACAGAGTGAAGAAATATGTTAAAAATATATTTTTAGACAACTTACAGACTGCACTACAGAACTGCAGACTGTAGCTTTAATGAACAAACAATTTCATATTTTCTGTTAAATTCCTCCAAACTTAGAATTTCACCATTTCCATCTAGTAATTGACCAGATTTGTTTATTCCACCAATCTTTTATGAATATAGATTTTCTTTATTTATGTAAAAAAAAAATTTGTTTGTTTTGTCTTCACTTCCTGTCTTGAGACGCGCACGCGCAGTCCCTCTTACATTCTTCCGGTCTTCCTCCCGCCCCTTTCTCTACCGACCAATCAGAGCCTCCGAATCGCAGCCGGCCTCACGTGCCACTCTTTTGCTCACCATCCAATAGGAAAGTTCTCCCCACCTCTGCACGGGACGCTCAGGATGCTGTTCGGGTCCAGGTGTGTCGAGTGGACCATCAGCTAAAAACAAAACTTATCCCTCGTCTTCAAGGTAAGAACGACACAGTTTCAGACTATGGACGCCTCTAGTCGTGTGGAGAGAAAGTCTGGGGGTGTTTTCGGGGTGCTGTGGTGAAGTGCACCGGTACTGACTGGACTGCCGCAATGCAGAGCACAGACATCTCATTAGAGGAGGGGGGGACTCCTGGAGCTCATCAACATTTATCTCCCTCAGTAAACAACTAGTTCAACACATGCACAGTGTGTTAACTTAAAAATTTATTATATTAGTATGTGCACAAAAAGTTAAATTAAATGCAGGATTTTATTAAAACGTTTGGAACCTGAGGGGAGGAAACCGGGCAAACCCAAACAATGTGCGTCATCATTCTCTTTACTGCTCTGTTCAAAAATCCCTTCAGATTGATGGAGCTCCAGATCAAAGGGCAGGGATTATTTCTCCTTTCAAATCGTCAGTTTTTGGCACCATTTAAGCTCAGTTTGATCATTTTTTGTATTGTAACTGTTATAAAAAATAATCATAAATGTTAAAATTAAAGAAGTATTGCTTTGACCGTGTTTTCTTTACTGCAGTCAGCATTTGGTCTCCAACAGCTTAGTACATCTGACCTAATTTTTTTTTCACGCTGTCCAAAGAGGATCTATGTTGGGATTACCAAGAAAAACACTCAAATTATTTGACCAGAATGTGCATATGTAGCTCAATGTTTTATTTTTATTATTGTATTATTTGCATGATTTGAATTTGAATTGGAGCTGAGATTCGATGAGTTAGTTTTTCTGCTCTCACTGCATCTCAGAGATAAACAGAGGACGTATTGATTTTTGCAGCAAATGCCTGCAGGCTGCTGTGATCTGTAGAGATGGAAGTGTCGAGTCATCGAGGAGTCAGTGCTGCAGTTCCTGCATGTGTTGGGTGGATGCTACAAAATGCTTTTCTCTGTTTTATTGGTTGGATGAGACAGACGTGGCTGTTGACGGAGGCATCCAAGTTTGTTTTCTTTGAAATGACTAACTGATGGCTTCTGCGGGGTTAAATGGGATTCAGGCGTCAGAAAACTCTTATTACTGTAATGAATCATGCCACTCGGGAAGAAGAATCAGAATCATATTGGGAATAAATATTTTTCAGAGTTGCGTTAGTTATCTGAAAAAAATGTTGAGGATGACCCTCAGCTAATTTTAGCTCGGTATCAGTGAAACTTGAGTTGTAGAAAAAATTTTTATGGGTAAGGCTGATTATCTGTGGTGGCAATATTGAATTTGGCAACCAGTTGTAGCTGTATGGCCATTGATTACATTTGGAAAGTTAAAAAAATATATTCTTTTGGCTTTTCCCTCTTCAGGAGTCACCGCAAGTCTTCCTTCATCTCACTGTTCTCTGCATCCTCTGGCCTCACTCCAAATACCTCCATGTCCTCTAGCTGCATCCATCTCCTTTGTCTTTTTCCTGGCAGCTGCATTTCTAACATCCTTCTACCAATATACTCACTGTCCCTCCTCTGGACATGTCCAAACCATCTCAGTCTGGCCTCCCTAACTTTATCTCCCAGTTGTTCAACCTGTGCTATACCTCTGATCTCATTCTTAATCGTATCATCCTCGTCACTCCTAAGGAGAACATCAACATCTTCATTTCTGCCACTTCCAGTTCTTTCTACTGTGTTTTGTTTCATATCTCTGTCTCCAGACCATACAACATAGCTGGTCTTTTTTTCAAGTCCATACCTCCATCTCTCCATGTTCTCGTCCACCTGTTCCCTGTTCTCAGGAATCTTTGCTATAATCAGTAAATCCTTTGTTGCATACATTCATTGATCATCTTGTTGCATTTGAAGTCAACTAAGTTACAGTCATTTCATTTTAATGTGGGCATCAAATTGTCACCTTTGAATATTTAATATTTTTAATTAATTGTATCAGCTGTTGGTCAGACTACTTCTTGTTGTGCCATTAGCTCTAAAATATCGAATCAAGTGCTTACCTATGTAGGTAAAACAAGATGTTAAACAACCGTTAAAATACACCAGAATGCAGGAAACGACATCTACTTTATTCTAAAATTTCTGGGGGAGGACCCCCAGACCCCCCCCCCTCCCCACCAATGGTAATTTATTCTGTATTCTGCCAGATTATGATGATCCTGGAGTCGTGATAATGGGGCCCTTGAAGATTGTTGCTCAGGGTACAGTGAAGTGTTAATCTGGCCCTGCTGTCATTTGTTTTTTTCTAAATACACAAAAACACAATAAAGTTTGTTCTGACCCTCTCTGTACTTCTCCATCAGCTTCTTCAAAGCAAAGATGGCATCTGTGGTGCTCCTTCTGGCATGAAACCATACTGCTGCTCACAGATAGTCACCTCTTGTCTAAGCCTTCCTTCCACAACTCTCTCCCAGATCTTCATTGTGTGGCTCATCAACTTAATTCCTCTGTAGTTGCTACAACTCTGTGCATCACCCTTGTTCTTAAAAATGGGCACCAGCACACTTCTTCTCCATTCTTCAGGCATTTTCTCACCCTTAAATGTTCCATTACATTTTTGAGTGAAAAACCTCACTGCCATCTCTCCAAGACATTTCCAAACCTTCAATGGTATGTCATCAGGTCCTACTGCCTTCCCCTTTATTATTTTTAGAGTTTTCTGAAGTTCACCATCACTAATCCTCACCACGTCCTGGTCCACAGTTTCTATGACCTCTACTCTTCTTTCTCTTTCATTCTCTTCATTAACTCCTCAAAGTACCATACTCCTTCCATCCCTCTTTGTTTTATGTTGCATCTCTTATTCCTGTTTATCTTCAGTCCTCTCACTGTCATATTTCTTCTTGGCTAATCTCTTTTTTTGAATGGCGTCCTGCACTTCACTACCAGGTTTCCTTATCATCCATTATCTGTTCAGATGACACACCAAGTACTGTACCTTCCTACCTGTCTCTCTAATTACTGTTGCTGTAGTAGCCCAGTCACTTGGAAGCTCTTTCTTACCACCCAGAGCCTTTAACAGCTCCTCTCTGAATTTCTCACAACATTCTTCCTTCTTCAGCTTCCACCATTTGGTCTTCTTCTCTGATTTTACTCTTTTTCTCTTCTTCACAACAACAGTCATTCTACACACAACCATCCGATGCTGTCTGGCCACGCTCTCCCCTGCCACAACCTTACAGTCTCCAATCTCCCTCAGGTTTCCTCTTCTACACAGAATGTAGTCGACCTGTGTACTCCTTCCTCCACTCTTATAGGTCACTCTATGTTCCTCCCTCTTTTGGAAATAGGTATTGACTACAGCCATTTCCATTCTCTTGGCAAAATCCACCACCATCTGTCCTTCCTGGTTTCTTTCCTTGACACCAAACCTACCCATCACTTCCCTCTCTGTTTCCTTCACCAACATGTCCATTCAGGTCTGCTCCAATCACCACTCTTTCCTCCCTGGGAATACTCTCTATCACTTCATCCAAATCTTTCCAAAATGTATCTTTCTCCTCCACATCAATGTTTAGCATCAGACCTTCTACTTCTACCTTCAGACACATCACCCTATCTGACACTCTCTTCACCTCTACTACATTCTTTGCCAACTCCTCCTTCAGGACCACCCCTACTCCATTTCTCTTTCTATCCACACCATGGTAAAACAGTTTGAACCCTGCTCCAATACTGCGAGCCTTGCTGCCCTTCCACTTGGTCTCTTGGACACATAAAACATCTACCTTTCTTCTCTGCATCATGTCAGCCAGCTCTCTACCTTTGCCTGTCATTGTCCCCACATTTAGAGTTGCAACCCTCAGTCCTACATTCTTCACTTTCCTCCTCTCCCTCTGTTTTCTGACATGTTTCTCTCCTCGTGGACTTCGACTAACAGTAGCACAATTTCCACCGGCACCCTTTTTGTCAACAGCACCGGTGGCATTTGTTGTTAAAGGGGACCTCAGATGTGTTTTTTAAATTTTTATGGTATTTCTGTGGGATATCCAGACCCTATTCCTTCAATTTAATGCACAAAATAATTATTAGATAATCAATTATACCCTTTTTAATTCTGCCATTTTTAACTTTCGTTTTGAACGACCGGTTTCTGATAGAAGTTCTGAAGTCCACGCCCTTCAAAGATCTGTTTACGCCCTCTGTAACAGCCAGTATCTGTAATGTGTTGTTGTTTTAAAATTAGCTCTTTTTTTATTACTCATTTGACTTACTGTTAGTGCTAGCTTAAGATAACTTACCGAAACCCGTCTGAGCGCGCCGCAATTTGCTGCTCCTTTTAGCATTAGACCTCCCGAATCCGATGCTAATGTTAGCTTGTTCCTCTTCCGGTGTTTGCCAGCTCCGCTCGTTGCACGCGGCGATTTTGGGAGTTATCGCTGTTCCAGTCAAGACAACACAAAGTTCACCAAGTGTCTCCCGTAAATTAATCCATAAGGAGAAGGTCCTCGCTGCTGTGAGGCTGCTGGGACGCTGCAACGAGGCTGTACAATTGAAGCTCCGCTCCATCCGCCAGAAGCAGTGTCCCGTTGCCGCCGGTCCCTATGCCGGGAGTCCGCTCGTTTAATTTTTGCCGGCTGCGCGTTGGGAGCGATCGCAAATACACTAAAAATTGAACTAAAACATAAAAATAACAATTATACTTTATTTATAAAGCCATTTAAAAAACCACAGCTGCAACAAAGTGCTGTACACATGAAATTAAGAACATATAAACAAAAGATGAGATGAAATCATGAAAAACAACAGTCATGTGTTTAATACAGAAGTGGGTTGAGCCTAACCAGGGGTTGCTAGGTGAGGGGCTGGACTCAGGTTTGAGGTGGTTGGCTACGGTTTGTGACGTCACAAACTGCAGGAAGTGGGAAACGAAGTGTATTTATCATCCATCCATCCATCCATTTTCTTCTGCTTATCCGGGGTCGGGTCGCGGGGGTAGCAGCCTAAGTAGGGAGGCCCAGACTTCCCTCTCCCCAGCCACTTGGAGCAGCTCCTCTGGGGGAATCCCAAGGCGTTCCCAGGCCAGCCGAGAAACATAGTCCCTCCAGCGCATCCTGGGTCTTCCTCTGGGTCTCCTCCCGGTGGGACATGCCCGGAACACCTCACCAGGGAGGCGTCCAGGAGGCATCCTAACCAGATGCCCGAGCCACCTCCGGGGTCACCAACCTTTTTGAAACTGTGAGCTACTTCGTGGGTACGAAGTCATACAAAGGGCACCAGTTTGATAAACTCTTCGGAAATAACAAAGCATAAATTGAAAAAAATGTATACTGTACAGTATTTTCTAGTGTATAGGTCGCACCTGAGTATAGGTCACACCTACGTCAAAATGTGGACCGTGTTTAGCTCTGCTGCAAATGTCTCTTCCACAGGAGCGCACAGCAAGGCTTTTAAGAAGATTAACACTTAAAAACAATTAATTGTTTGATAAAAAATTATAGCAAATATGTGTCTGAGCTGAACTTTTCTTTAATAAATGAATAATTTTAGCAGGATAAACACCTAAAAATATATATTTGTTAGCTGACATTATAGTAAGAGTGTGTCTCAGTTTAATTTTTGTTAATAAATGATTACAAATCAGCTTATTTTATAAAAAAAACATATATAGGTCGCACCTGAGTATAGGTCGCAGGCCATGAAAAAAATGATAAAAAGGTGCGACCTATACTCCGGAAAATACGGTAATAAACATATTTTTAAGAACATATTTTTAAGATAGACATTTTAAAATATACTGTATATAAATACAAAAAAAGAACAACTGAATAAAATGAAAATTTAAATGCAGCTTAGTAGTGAGTTGTGCTATTTTTAGAACAGGTCTGCGGGCACCTCAAATGGTCCTTGGGGGCGACCGGGTGCCCGCGGGCACCGTGTTGGTGACCCCTGGATTAGACTTTTTAAATGTTGTTTCCGCTTCTTCAGCACCTTTCCACTTTCTTTTATCTGTATTTCACAAAGCAGCATCAGTTAACACCTTTTTTGTCTGTCCACAAAGTCACCCTCTGCGTCTGCATTTGTCCTTTCCATCCATTCTGCTATTTTTATCCTTCTGCTCTTCAGTGGCTCTCTGTGTCTGACTCTCTCTTCCTTGCTGTTTTCTCTTGTTTTCCATCCTGTTAAGGTGGGACTTTAAACAGCTGCAGTATTTCATCCTACAGATGTGGTCTGTAAACCTGGAAATGTCTAGTTCTGTGTTGTGCATATAGACTGTGTCAAGGCTTTGCAGTGCAGTTGTGTGTGTGTGTGAGTGAGTGAGTGAGTGAGTGAGTGAGTGTGGACTCACATTTTCTGCTGAGTCACCAGCATCATGAATCTTTCATATCAGCAAGAAGGACTCAAGCTAGTTGAGCTTAAAAATGTTTTCTGGGTTGGGCAGTCTTGCAAATCAGCACGTCTGGGTTGATATTGTGAGTTATGATTGTATTCTCATCCCTCTTGTTCTGTCTAGTCTGTTGCCTTACAACAGGGAATGCATTAATTTGATTAATAGTAATAATTCTGCAAACATATTTCTTATGGATGAAGGTAAATAAGGACAAATAGTTTTAAATAATTCTGGGGGGTGGGGGGGGGCGGTTATTTACATGCATTTTATTCAACTCTCAAAACTCAATACTTTGTGCCACCACCTTTTAAGATGATTATTGCAGCGTGTCTCCTCAGGTTTGTCTCTAAGATCTGGGTCCGTCTAACCACTGGAATGTTTGTCCATTCTTTATGACCAAACCGGTCCAGCTTTGTCGGGCTAAATGTGCTGCTTGTGTCTAACGTTTAATCAAACTGGAGAGTCTCAGTTGGACTGAGCTCTGGGTTTTGACTGGACCATTCCAGGACATTTACTGATTCTCCTGAAAATGCTCTTATGTTGCTTCAGCAATGGGTTTAGTGATTGTTCTGTTCCAGTCTCACATCTGGAATACTCTCATCTACAGTATGATGCAGCCTCCACTGTGCTTTACTGTACAGATGTTGTTCTCAGCATGATTAAAGGTTGTAGATTTGCTTGATGGCATTTACATGGGTGTCCAATTCTGATCCTCAAGGGCACATTTTACTTGTTTCCCTGCTCCAACATACCTGATTCAATAGCTGAAATACCTTTTCATATTCTGCAGAAACCTGTTAATCATAGATTCAAGTCAAGTGTGATGGAGCAGAGAAGCCTCTTAACATACAGGATAGTGGCTCTTAAGGACCAGGTTTGTACACCCGTGGCATAAAAGTTTGGCCTCATCTAACCACAGCTCCTTCTTCAACATGTCTGACAAAGAAATTCCCGTCTACTTTTATTTTCCATTAGCCTATGTCTTTTTCCTGCTACTCTTCCATGAAGATCAGTTGTGTGAAGGTTATGGTGCTCTTCCTCTCACTGCAGAAGAGCTGCTCCATCAGGGTTATCTTTGGCGTCACTGATGTTTCTCTGATAAATGCCCTGAACAATACTCTCTTAACTGGTTAGCTGTGATGGCTCCATGATTCCATGTTCTAATACTGGATTTAATGGAGCTTCATGGGAGTCTTCAGAGTCTGCTCCTTTCATTTTATCCTACTTGTATTCTTGTTTCTGATGAAACTGTCTTGTATTGTTCTTTAAAAATGAATGAATAAACATCAAATCAAATCAAATGTTCAGGTTTTTTTTTTTTTTCTAGAACCCAGCATAACAATTTATTGGACCTGTGTGCTTGGTCTTTTGCTTTGTTCTCCCCTCATTTAAACTCAGCTAGCTGTAGTAGTTTTGGAGATTCATTCCAATCGTATAGAAAAAAAAATCCTATTGAATTCCAAGTTGTGAGGAAGCAAAATAGAAACATTTCCAATTGAAATAATCCTCTTATACTGTTAGTAACACCCAAAAAATGAGAAAAAGTCATATTAATATTAATCCTTTAATCTTAATAATGGCTCATGTTTTGTTTTTAACTTTCTCAGCCCTCCTCCATTCATGCCCTGTCCATCGACTTCCTGTTCGTCTTCCTCAGTCCATCCATCAAACTTGTATTGCTGCAGAGAGTCAATCTTGTGACGGCCATGGCTTCTGCAGCTTTGCTGCTACTCTGCCTCTCATCCTCACTGTCCCCTACAGGTAAGATTAAGTCACCTGCTATCTCAAAGTTATGAAGCAAAAAAAAGATTCATGTGGTCACATTTAAACTCATACAGCACTGTCATTAGTTGGCGTGTTTCTTTTTCTCTAGTGGCCATCTTGTTTGGTGAGCCCAGAATATTTGGAGGTGAGTTCACTTTCTTAAAAGGAAGGGTAATTGTTCCTTCAGGAGTAATTTAAATTTAAAAAGTTTTTTTGTTTTGTTAAAATGTATTAGATGATGCTACTGGTTATGGCCCCATATTTGAAGAGGAGCCTGTAGATGTGGTCTACACCGATGACTCACCTGATAAGAGGATTTCCATGAACTGCAGGGCACGAGCAAACCCACCAGCTTCATACAGGTTAGGAAACTATTTTACCAGGTATTTTATACTTTTTGTTCGATTGCTTCAATTTTTTTAATTTTTTTAATAGGTGGCGCCGAGATAACTGGGAAATTAAGCTGAAGGAGCAACCAGATGAGCACTACAGTCTAGTTGGGGGAAACTTGGTTATCACTAATCCCATCCACAAGAAGCACGCCGGGACGTACACGTGCGTGGCCAAGAACATCTACGGCACTGTCCTCAGCAAAGAAGCCAGAGTCAAGTTTGGATGTGAGCCCAGACTAAAGTGACATGAATGCAAATCAGAATCAGAATAAGTTTTATTATCATTGCACCGAGATACGACGACTCCAGAAGACTCTACCAGCAAGCACCTTTATAAACATGATTACATATAGTGAGGCAAATAAGTATTTGAACACCCTGCAACTTTGAAAATTCTCCCACTTACAAATCATGGAGGGGTCTGAAATTTTCATCTTAGGTGCATGTCCACTGTGAGAGACATAATCAAAAAAAAAAAAAAATCTGGAAATGACAATGTTTGATTTTTAAATAATTTATTTGTGTTATTGCTGCAAATAAGTATTTGAACACCTGTGAAAATCAATGTTAATATTTGGTACAGTTTGTAGTTCCAGAGGTCAAACGTTTCCTGTAGTTTTCCACCAGGTTTGCACACACTGCAGCTGCAGGATTTTACAGATCTTCTCTAGATCAGCCAGGTTTCTGGGCTGTTGCTGAGATACACTGAGTTTGAGCTCCCTCCAAAGATTTTCTATAGGATTTAGGTCTGGAGACTGGCTAGGCCTCTCCATAACTTTGATATGCTTCTTATGGAGCCATTTCTTGGTTCTCCTGGCTGTGTGCTTCAGGTCATTGTCATGTTGGAAGACCCAGCCACGACTCATCTTCAATGTCCAACTGAGGGAGGGAGGTTGTTCCACAAAATCGCACAATACTGTACATGGCCCCGGTCATCCTCTCTTTAATACAGTGCAGTCGTCCTGTCCCATGTGCAGAAAAACACCCCCAAAGCATGATGCTTCCACCTCCATGCTTCACAGTAGGGATGGTGTTTTTGGGATGGTACTCTTCATTCTTCGTCCTCCAAACACTGCGAGTGGAATTAAGAACAAAAAGTTATATTTTGGGCTCATCTGACCACATAGCTTTCTCCCATGACTCCTCTGGATCATCCAAATGGTCATGGGCAAACTTAAGACGGGCCTGGACGTGTGCTGATTGAGGCAGGGGAACCTTCCGTGCCATGCATGATTTTAAACTATGACGTCTTGGTGTATTACCCACAGTAACCTTGGAAAGAGTAGTGCCAGATCTCTTCAGGTCATTGACCAACTCCTCCCGTGTAGTTCTGGGCTGATTCCTCACCTTTCTTAGGATCATTGATACGCCACGAGGTGAGATCTTTCATGTAGCCCAGTCCGAGGGAGATTGGCAGTCATGTTTAGCTTCTTCCAGTTTCTAATAATTGCTCCTACAGTTTATTTTTCACCAAGCTGCTTAGCAATTGCCCCATAGCCTTTTCCAGCCTTGTGGAGGTGTACAATTTGTCTCTGGTGCCTTTGGACAGCTCTTTGGTCTTAGCCATGTTAGTAGTTTGAGTCTTATGAGACCTCAAGGTCTCTCCCACCACGCTGACCAGTCCCAGAAGCTGCAGGTGGCCTGCAATTCTCATAAATCGCCTCCACCTTATGGTTTAGCTCGTAAATCAACTGATTTTGAGTACTCAAAGCACGAACCAAACCTTCACACTGACTCAGAAGCTTTGTCATGGCCAAAACTGCTGCTTATGTCTTCAAAAGTCAATAAAACAGAGCCCTGCCAATGCCAAAAAGCAGAGTCCCTGCTATCATAAATCCAAATATATAAACATCTTCAGTGTTGTCCTGAGACGGGACTGAGAGGCACATCAACTGTCACACTCCCCACAGATCCATGACGTACCCCACAGCATGAGTCTCAGTAGAACTACAGTAGTGGGTTTTCCTGGACCTTGTCATTTTGTTGAAAAAAAATTTGACGATAGCATTTGAAAGTCCAGCTCACCATATCCATAATCTTAATTTTTGTTCAGGAGATGTGTACCAGGCACTTCAGACACAGGAGGAAGGAAAACAGAGGAGGGAAGGCAGGATTTGTCTGATAGTTGTATGCATTTATTACCTTATCAGCCGTGACATCTGTCATGGAACACAAAACATGGAGAACCAGGGCAAAAGTCTTTGTCCAGGCTAGCCAAATGGGGCCCCTTTTAATATATATATATATACGGTATATATAAATATATTTCCCTTTCATTTTATAAAACAAGTCTTTCTTAAAAATGACAGGTGTGAAAATTCGCCTACACTGTTCAAATAAAGTGAGTTATTTAAGTTGTATTATTCTTCATCATGCAGTTATAGAAGAGTTTCCTGAGGAAGAGAGAGAACCGGTGTATGTAAAAGAAGGACAGGGGGCCGTTCTGTTGTGTGTCCCACCAAAAGTCTGGCCCCGTATGTATATATTTGAATCCTCATTAGTTTCTGAATGAGAAAGGCTATTTTGTCCAAACTGTATTATCAGCACTACTGTATTCCACTTTTGTATTTGCCATTTCAGAGGAAGTTACTTATCAGTGGATCTACAATGAGTTCCCAGTGTTCCTGCGCACAGACCGCCGTCGGTTCGTCTCCCAGAAGACGGGAAACCTATACATCGCAAAAGTGGAAGCGCAAGACGCAGGGAACTATTCGTGCTTTGTTTCTAGTCCCATCTTAGGGAAGAGTGTCTACTCCAAGTTTATCCCGCTCATTCCTATACGCCCTGATGATGGTCAGTCGCTATAATCTGCAGCTAAACAAGAGAAAACATTTGTTTTTCTTTATTATAATGATATTTATTATTGGCTCAGGTGAGGAGAGGAAATATCCAGCAGACATCAGGGTGAAATTTCCAGACACTACAGCCATGCTGGCCTCCAACATCACCTTGGAGTGCTTTGCTCTTGGAAAGTAAGTTTTATGAATTTCAATTAGGGTTTATTTCTTTAAAGAAGTAAGTTCTCCAGCTCCAACTTGGTCTAAGCAACCACGCAGGTTATCCATAGTCTGGTTGCAAAGGCAATAGGCCTCAAAGAGACACCCAGACACCCCTCTCCCTAGCAACACACTCCAGCTTCTACTAGGGGGCCCCAAGGTGGCCAATCTCTCCAGTCTGCCTACAGCCTCTTCCCAGTGGGACATGCTTGGAAAACCTCCAAAGGGTCCAGGAGACATCCTCATCAGGTGCTTTTACCATCTCAAATGACTCTTTTTGATGTAAAGGAGCAGCAGCTCTATTCCAAGTCCCCCAAATGACAGTTCCGTACCCAATCTCTAAGGTTGAGTGTGGCCACCCTACAAAGAAAAGTTATTTCAGCTATTTGTATCTGGGATCACATTCTTTCAGTCATGATCCATACACCATGACCATAGGTGAGTGTTGGAATGTGGACGGACCAGTAAAGAGCTTTGCCTTTTAACTAAACTCTTTCTTCACCACAGCCAAGATGGTGTAGTGGCAGGGCTTCCGACTTGGGACCCGAAGGACGCGGGTTCGCGCCCCGGCCACTACACACCTTGGGGTGTCTATGAGTGCACACCTAATTCTCCAGCTCCCCGGGCGCTTTCTATGGCTGCTCACTGCACCACCTGGTGGTGGTTGGGTTAAATGCAGAGACGAATTTCGTCTGTGTATGGGAAACATACACAGATGACAAAAAAGGACATTATTATTATTATTATTATTATTAACTGACCAAAGTCTCAACCTCATCACTAAAGATGAGGCCCCATTCCATTGATCCCACTTCACTCATAAAGACAGCGTTCTGATACTCCAAAGTGCCCCAGTGCATGATGACTTGAAGATGCCAACAGAACTATATCATCTGTATAAAGCAAATACAAGTCCCAAGGTTCCCAAATTATACAACCTATTACCTTGAAATCCTGTCCACAAATACCACAAACAGGATTGGAAACAATGAGCAGTCCTGGCAGAGTCCAACCAGCACTGAGAACAAGTTCAACAGTGCAACACATATAGCTCCTGCTTTAGTTATTCAGGGATCTGGTAGCCTTTAAACAACTCTGGAACCCCATACACATGGGGGGCGGCCGTGGTGTAGTGGTAATGGCAGTCAACCCCCGATCGGAAGGTTGGAGGTTCGAATCCCACGTCCGCCCACCATGTGTCGTTGTGTCCCTGGGCAAGACACTTAACCCCGAGTTGCTCCCGGTAGGTATGGATGGCGCCTTGCAAGGCAGGCTACCACTACCGGTGTATGAATGTCTGAATGAATGGGTGGATGGTTGGTATTGTAAAGCGCTTTGGGGCTCCTCACAGGGGGCTGGAAAGCGCTATATAAATAAGCTCCATTTACCATTTACACACACAGCACATCCCACAGAATGCCTCAGGGAACAGTCAAAAGCCTTTTCCAGGTCCACAAAATGCATGTAGACCAGAGAGTCAAACTCCCATGATCTGGTCCACTGTTCCACAACCAGGATGAAAGCCACTCTGCTCCTCCTGAATCCAAGGCTCAGCAATTGGTCTCCTTCCAACACTATGGAGTAATTTTGTCTTGGGAGTTTGAGAAGTGAAATTTCTTGTTAGATGGAACTCACTCCAGTCTTCCTTTATAAAAATGGGAACCATCACCCTGGCTTGCCACTCTGCAGATGTTGTCTCAGTCCTTCATGTGGCATTGAAGAGACGTATCACCCCCACAACATCCAGAGTCTTCGGCATCTCAGGGTAAATCTCTCCTCCTGGCGCCCTGCTACCAACAACCTCCTACTACCTCAATGACCACTGCCATTGTAACTGCCTCACCTCCCATTGCCTCTCTAAAGTTGAACTTGGGGGATAGATTAAAGAGATACTGGAAGTGCGCCTTCCACCACTCAACTATATACTGTACACAGTCCAGGTCAGCAGCTCCCCACCCAGACCAAGCACGAACTGGGAGGGGGCCTGCTTTGAGTCGTCGAAGAGGCCAGAGCCTCCTCAAGGTCAATCGAAGGTCCTTCTCCATAACCCCCCCCCCATTCTGAATATGGTTAGTGTTTGCTCAATGCATGGTTCAAAATAACATCAACCTTCAGCAACAACAAAACATAAGAACAGAAGTAAAACATGGGGGAAAGGGGGTCATAGATGTTTTGTTTTCATGTGTTTGTAGCCACTACAGCCATTTTGGCTATTATGTATAACAACTATCACTGTGTGTGTGTGTGTACTCAGTCCCATCCCACACATTGTATGGAGGAAAGTAGATGCCACTGACCTTCCAGCAAATCATGAAATCAGCGAATCTGGCGCAGTGCTTCATCTGTACAATGTTCAGTATGAAGATGTTGGCGCTTACGATTGTGAAGCCATCAACACTAAAGGAAAGGACTGGCACAAGGCCTGGCTCTATGTTGAGTGTAAGTAAAGTCAAAGGTGTGCATATGAAAATATATTTTTGGATGTACACTTGGTAATGCTTGTAATTCATTTTTAGCTGCACCAGAATGGGCAGAGACTATCAACAACACTCAGGTGGACATCGGTTCAGAACATACGATGCGCTGTGTTGCATCAGGAAAACCCTTCCCCTTTATCCGCTGGTACAAAGATGGATATATGGTAAAACGTAAACTTGGTACTTTTCCAGTCTGATTTAAAAAAAACAAA
>JBBPBX010012278.1:0-26288 GCA_038048925.1 Garcialebias charrua | reverse complement strand
TTTTTTTTAGTATGGGAAAGGTGAGTTGAAGTTTTCCAGTCTGACTTTTGATGATTCTGGGATGTACCAGTGCATCGCTGAGAACTTTTGGGGCATCAAATACGCCAACGCAGAGCTGCGAGTCATCGGTGAGTTTTCACAGGACACAATATGCTAAATATCCTTGCAAATGCTAAATCACAATCTGCCACCAGCCTGCGCACCGACTTTCGAGCTCAACCCTGTAAAAAAGCAGCTTCTTGGGGCCAACAATGCACGTGTGGTGATCGAGTGCAAACCCAGAGCTGCTCCGAGACCTCGGTTCACCTGGAAGAAGGGCAAAGAGCTGCTTTTCAACAGCTCACGGTCAGCACGATTTATTTTTCTGATGAAATAAGTATTTGAAGTTTGTATTGCAGGTGACTTAGCTTGTTTATTATTTTTAGCATTTCCATCTTGTTTGATGGGAGTCTGGAGATCTTCAACGCCACCAGAAACGATGAGGGCTTTTACACCTGCTTTGCTGAGAATGACAGAGGAAAGTCCAACAGCTCAGGTTATCTCACCATCACAGGTGAGTCAACAAGCTTTTGTCTATGTATGGGGAAACAAATGAACATTTAGTATTCCTTAAATAAATAATTATCACCTGCTGCCTTTTATGCCAGAATTCAAACTAAGATAATTTGATAATGAGGAATGAAAAAGTTCTAGGTCTTTGCTTTAATAAAAAAAAATCTCACACGATAGTTGAGAGATCTTTTACAATCTGTTCACATTCAAAGTATGTGTTGTGAATAATTCTTAACTACTATCATAAAATTATTTCATTTATCTCATAGTTTGAACTTTTTATTATGTCTGTTTTAGAGGCTACTAGTATCTCAGTAGCTCCTGAAGATACTGAGGGAATGGTTGGAGACGAGGTGATTCTCAGGTGCGCTGCTTCATTTGACCCCATGCTGGACATCACATTCATCTGGGCCATAGACTTCAGAGTCATTGACTTTAACACTGAGTGGCAGCACTATGAGCAAGTTATGGTACAAATACACTTTTTTTCCCTTCAAATTAGTTGAAACGTTGTGGAAAATGTTTATAAGAACAGAATGCAATGATTTTTAAAACTCAAATCCCCCATGTGCAATTTACAATTGAACATCCATCCATCTTCTTCTTTTTATTCAGTGCGCCCCGTAGACAACTTCTGTTGACTTGGCGCTATGTAAATAAACTGAATTAAAGTGAATTTACCCGCCTCTCTTTTCCTGGTTGCTGGTGTCTATGTCCAGCATTCACTGTGCAAGAGACAGGGTGGACAGGTCTCATCACAGGGCCACATGCATGGTTTTGGTCTGTGGGAGGAAACGATACACAGAAAGGTCCTCGACTGGAAACTTCTCACTGAAAAGCGACATTTCTAACCACTGGTCCACCATGCCAGTCATTGACCATTTAAAATGTTTAAAATGGACTAGTTGAAACCACATTTTATTCCACAACTACAGTATGAGCTTTTCCAAATTGTTGCATTCTGTTTTTATTCACACAAAATTCAAACTTTTTTTGCAATTGCACTTTGTCATTGTTTCTTGACAGCCTTCATAAGTCAGATCCTTTGCTTCTCGTTGGTCAGAATGAAGACGGAGTTGGTGACTTGCGGATAAAGAACCTCCAGATTTGGCATGAAGGTCGCTACACCTGCACAGCTCAAACAGTGGTGGATAGTGACACTGCTTATGCTGACCTCAAAGTTGTAGGTTTGTACGGATGGCTTCAATGAACTCAGAAAATGAATACATATTACTTTCATTTTTGCTTGATGAGGACTTCTTACCATCAGTGGCATTGAAAATGTCTGACCTCGTGGAGTTTGTATGATATACAAGTACCATTTGAATATACTTTTATTTTTCAAATACATGTGCTTTAAAAAAGTCAAACAAGTTTGAGTTAATCAGTTTTTATTTCATAATCATTACACTTTTTGATGCAATTAACTTAAGGTGTTCCTGGGCCTCCCGGTGTAATTCGAGTGGAAGAGATTGGTGACACGTGGGTCAAGCTTTTGTGGTCCAAAGCAGCTGAGCACAACAGTCCCATTCTTTACTACACCATCCAGACCAGACACTTCTGGGCTCTGAATGAAGATGACTGGAGGAATGCCAGCACCTGTGAGTACTTCCTTCAACCAGCAGGGGGCCATGTTGCTCCACAGGCATTCTCGTCTTGATCTTTTCTTGACAGCTATAGGTAGAATTTGAATCATTTTTTTTACATGGTTTTTCATGGCCATTTGTGTCTTTCAGCTCCAACATTCCTTGATGGTACTATGGAAAAAGCAGATGTAACAGACTTGTATCCTTGGATGGAGTATCAGTTCAGGATCATTGCTGTTAATGAATATGGATCTGGAGAAGCAAGTATACCTTCCCTCAAGATCAAAACCTGGGATGCTGGTAAGAACATAGAGATAACACATGACTGCTGTTTCATACAGAACGGGTTATAAAACATTAATGACAAACTTTCGCCAGCTCCTGTTGTTTCACCCACTGATGTAGCAGGCTATGGGGGTAGAAATGGTGAGATCATCATCACATGGAATGTAAGTGTCTTACCTAAATGTTTCAATCACAAATTTATCTTGCCCAGTCTTTATTTTTTACATGATTCTGTTTCCATCTGTGACACTCAGCTTGTGCAGCCCTGGTATTTCTATGGCAAGAAGTTTGGTTACATTGTTGCGTTCAAGCCCCATGATGCTTACGACTGGTGGTATGAAACTATCTCGGACCCTGAGACAAGACGACACGTGCATAGAGATTCTTACTTTGTTCCAACTGAGGAAGACTTCCAGGTTCGAGAGTTTCAGGTGAAGATCAAGTCCTTTAACGTGAAAGGAGATGGACCATACAGCCTCACTAAAGTCATTTACTACCCGAGGGATGGTAAGAATTTTATTTTCAATTTTACATGCAAATTACATGGGAAATTTTGCAGAAAGCACATTTCCAGTATATATATTTACAGTATATATATTTAATTGTCCAGTACCCACAGAACCTCCAACAGACATCTATGCTAGGCCGGTGTCTTCCACTGAAGCAGTGGTTTGGTGGCTACCGGTGGTCGACACTGGAACAGGTCTACAGCAGTACATTGAAGGATACCAGGTACAACATCACTAATGATGCTGATGGGATGGTCAATGTTAGAACTGTAAAACATATGGAGACTGTTGTCATCCACTAGTTTAATGAATTTGGACAAATATTCAGTCTTGCGGTACAATTATAAACCAGCTAAAACTTTAAAACCAGGAAACAAAGCCATTGCATCTCTTGTGTACATCTGGTGAGGGTTGTGTCAGGAAGGGCATCCAAGTTCGTCCAAACACCCACCATACTGGATTGGTCGAGGCCCAGGTTAACAAAGTGCTGTTGACAGAAATTGTGCTACTGTTAGTAAAGGCCAGGAAAGGAAGAAGAGAAAAGTCAACAGTGTAGCAACTCTAAAACTAAGGACAATGGACAAGGTAGAGAGCTCGCTGACATGATGCAGAAAAACAAGGAAGCTGTATTATGTATGCAAGAAACCAAGTGAAATAGCAAAACTCGGCACTGGAGAAGCTAATGAATAAAGAGCGTAAGAAGAGCTGAAGGTCACAGAAACTGGACTAGGAAGTGGGAATGCTAGTGAGGATGAAGTTCAGCAAGCTTTGAAGAGAATGAAGAAGGGGACGGCAGTAGGACCTGATGACATGCCAGTGGAGGTTTGGAAATGTCTTGGAGAGATGGCAGTGAGGTTTCTGACTCAATTATTCAATGGCATTTTTAAATTTGAGAAAATGCCTGAGGAATGAAGGTGTGCTGTTGCCCATTTTTTTTAAACAATGATGATGTACAGAGTTGTAGCAACTACAGGGGAATTAAGTTGATGAGTCACACAGTGAAGATCTGGGAGAGAGTTGTGGAAGCAAGACTTAGACAAGAGGTGAGCAACAGTATGGTTTCATGTCAGAAAGACTGCCATTGTGTCGAGGGAGGAGGTGCAGTATTGCATGAGGAAATCTGGAGTGGCAGAAAAGTATGTTAGACTTGTACAGGACACCGTCGACCATCAGGTACTAATCAACCGCTTGTCTCAGCAGGTTGGTCTCCAGGGAGCTGTGCTTGAGTGGTTCAAATCTTACCTGTCTGGGAGAACTTTCTCTGTCATGATAGGCGATCTGTCCTCCTCTTCATCAACCCCTCTGACCTCCGGCGTACCACAGGGATCTATTCTAGGGCCAGTCCTCTTCTCTCTTTACATGCTGCCATTAGGATCAATCATCACACGTCATAACCTGTCTTTTCACATGTATGCAGACGATTTACAAATCTATCTGCCAGTCACTCCCAACCCCTCACTCAGTTCAAACACTCTTGTCAACTGCTTAAATGACATTAAGCACTGGCTCTCTCAAAACTTCCTCCACCTAAACACAGATAAAACTGAATGCATTTTGTTTGGTGCACCTGATGACACCAGCAACATCCTTCCCAGTCCCAGTGTTGGTTTTCCCCTCCCCCACTTCAACTCGGTGGTCAGAAATCTTGGAGTGCAGTTTGACTCCAATTTAAAGTTTGATAAACAGATCAGTTCTGTTGTCAAGACCAGCTTTTTCCAACTCCGTCTGCTCTCCAAAGTCAAGTCATTTCTTAGTCGTGGTGATCTGGAGAAGGCCATCCATGCCTTTGTGACCTCCAGACTTGACTATTGTAATGCTTTGTATCTTGGCATTAATCAATCCTCCATCTCCCGTTTACAGCTTGTACAGAACTCTGCCGCGCGCTTTTTGACCAACACACGAAAATATGAACACATCACTCCTGTCCTGTCCTCTCTACACTGGCTCCCAGTTCAGTTCAGGATACAGTTCAAGTTGCTGCTGTTTGTTTTCAAAGCTCTGAATGGACTTGCTCCCCTCTACATCTCAGAACTTCTGAAAGCCCATCAGCCTGGCAGGGACTTACGATCTGCCAGTCAACACCTGCTGGAGGTGCCTCGCTCGAGGTACAAGCAATGGGGAGACCGGTCATTTTCTGTTGCCGGCCCAAAAGCCTGGAACAGCCTCCCCCTTGAGCTGCGTGCCACCTCTGATCTGACTCTGTTCAAAACCAAACTGAAGACCCACTTGTTCAAAAAAGCTTTCAGTGTGTAACTTTTATTATTTTGTATTTTAGTATGTAGCATCTTTATTTCAATTGCATTTTTATTTCACTTGTTCAAAAAAGCTTTCTGTGTGTAACTTTTATTACTTGTGTTATTTTAGTATGTAGCATTTTTTATTTCCATTGCCTTCTTTTATCGCTGTGGTTTCTTATTCTATTTTCATTGATCTATTGTTCCCGTTTATTTTTCTTTTTATCCTGTTAAGCACCTTGGTCAATGCAAGGCATTGTGGAAGGTGCTATACAAATAAAGTTTATTATTATTATTATTATTATGTACAGGTAGTCCCCGATTTACGAGCGAGATCCGTTACAACGAGGCGCTCGTAAACCGGAAATCTCGTAATTTGGAACGGTTGCCATGTCTCTCGTAAGTCCGGAATTTCGCTCGTAAATTGGAACGGTTTCGCTAGCGCGACTACAAACACTCGTTTTTCATCAAAAAACTGCTTATGAGTGCATAAAAATGATCGGAAACGTGTGTCCATATGTTTAGCTAACTAACTGTGGTGAAAAAACACATGAAAACTCAGTATTTTTTGCGTTTTTTCCAAAAATTCGCCAGCTCGTAAGTCTGGAACCTCGTAGATCAGAGCGCTCGTAATTCGGGGACTACCTGTATGAGGACAGCAGGACAGTGGTGAGATGTGCTGTAGGAGTGACAGATAGCTTCAAGGATCGACTGAGCCCCTTCTTGTTTGCTCTGGTGATGGACCGACTAACATATGAGGTCAGGCAGGAATCCCCATGGACTATGATGTTTGCAGATGACATTGTGATCTGTGGTGAGAACAGAGAACAGGTGGAAGAGAACTTGGAGAGGTGGAGGTATGCACTTGAAAGAAGAGGAATGAAAGTCAGCCGTAGTAAGACAGAGTACATGTGTGTGAATGAGAGGGAGGCTGGTGGAACAGAGGTTGCAAAGGTGCAGGACTTCAAGTACTTGGGGTCCACTGTCCAGGAAAATAGGGAATATGGGAATGAAGGGAAAAAGAGAGTCCAGGCAGGATGGAGTGGATGGAGAAAAGTTTCAGGAGTGATTTGCGACAAAAGGGTGTCAATGTCAAGGTGGAAGTTAGACTTGGGTGACAATTTGTGAGCAGCAGTATGGTTTCTTGTCGAGAAAAAGCACCACAGATGCCATTTTTGCTTTGAGGATTTGTCAGAAACCCCTTCATTGTGCCTTTGTAGATTTAGAAAAAACATATGACAGGATGCTGAGGGAGGTGGTGTGGTTGCATGAGGAAATCTGGACTGGCAGTGAAGTATATGTTGGACTGGTGCAGGACAGTGATGTAGGAGTGAGAGCTTCAAGGTGGAGGTGAGACTGCATCAAGGATCAGCTCTGAGCGTTTATAGATGACATTGAGATCTGCAGTGAGAACAGGTGGAAGAGAACTTGGAGAAGAATGAAAATCAGCCATAGTAAGACAGAACCCATGTGTACATGAATGGCAGTGAGGCTACAAGGAGCAGAGGTCACAAAAGTGCAGACTTCCAAGTACGTACTTGGGGATCCACTGTCACAGATATTGGGGAGTGTGGTAAAGAGGTGAAGAAGAAAATCACAGCATGAGGGACAAAGGTTTCAGGAGGGATTTGTAACAAAAGAGTAGCAGCAAAGATCAAAGGAAATATTTACAAGACAGTGTTGAGACCAGCTATGTTATGGTGGCATTGACAAAAAGACAGGAGAAAGAACTGGATGGATAAGATTAGGAATTAGATTATCAGAGGTACAGCACAGGTTTAACAACTGGGAGATCAAGTTAGAGAGACAACGAGGATTTGGACATGTGGGACAGTGGGTAGAATTATGTTAGAAATGCAATTGGCAGGAAAAGGACAAAGTGGATGTATGCTATTGGAGAGGATCTGGAGGTAGTTGGAGTGAGGACAAAGTGAGATGGGGCACAGTAACTCCCAGGAACAGCCAGAAGAAAAGGCATTAGTCTTTTACCTACTCAAAACCACAAAAAAAAAGTATTTTGTTTACCCTAGAAAGACAGCACTTGTTGTTTGTGATGGAAGGAAATTTTAAACTACCGGTAATCCTTTCTGTGGGATCCCATATTTTGTTCTTCATGGGTCTGGCTAAAAACAGAACAGTATCAATGATGCTGGACAGTCCCATGTAACTAGTCAAACCAGCAAAAAACCATCCTTACTGAAAGAAATGCTAAAATTTTCATTATGTGAGAGTAAGTACAAGATGCACATATAGGGCTGGGCAATATGGACCAAAATTAATATCTCTATTTTAAGATTAATCACAATACACATTGATGTTTTGTTTTTCTTTACATAAATAAATCATTTATATATATTAAATGTCTGAAAAAAATCCTCTTCAGCTCCAATGGGAGAGTTGGGGGGGGTTCGATTCCACCAGCTGAAGTGTTTCTGGGCAAAACCCTAAACCCCCATTGCCTCCGATGTGTGTCCCATAAGTGTATGAATGTGATAATGAAGGCATAGATTGTGTTGTAAAGAGCTTTGTGTCTTGATGAGATAGAAAGGTGCTACATAAGTACAGTCCATTCAGCTGCGCCGCCTTCACAATGTTAGTAAGCGTGTGTGGACTACAGCTGCAGGTCCGACAGACTTCAGCCTCCTTCCCTGAAAAAAAAAAACACTGTATGAATCTCATTTAGCTGTTATGCGCCTTATGAGAGGAAAAGTCAGATGTGGTGCTGCAACATTAATAAATCAGCAGTTTATCATATCGCTAAAGACACGGTCCCAGTCATGGAACAACATGGCTAAAGCTTAGCTGTGTTGTTAGCGCTAAGGACCATGTTTTTTAGCGATATGATAATGTTGCGCCAAATGTTCCTCTCATAAGGAATAATAAATGAGTTTCATACTGTGGTTTGTTTCAATGAAGGAGGCTGAAGTCTGTCAGACCTGCAGCTAAGGTTTGTCACGATAACACATTTTGCTGGGTGATTAATTGCCTTAGAGATTATTGTGATAAATAATAATAATATTGTTTGAAATTTGACAATAATTACTAATTATTGTCAAACTTAAGAAGAAATGTTAAATTTGTTTTGCATGTAGTACCTTTTTTCGACCACCAGCTGACAGTATCCAGGTCTCTTGTAAATGAGTCCTCATGTTCAATGGGATTAACCTGCCTAAATAAAGGTTGAATGAAAATATAAGACTGTTTGAACAGAAGGATGGGTAGTGAGATGACATGGGCTGTCTCCTTCCGTTTTTTCGGTTCTCAACATGGTGGACACTGCGTGGTTTGAGCTCTTACTGATTTTTTAAAATTAAATTCTTTGTGTGAAAAATGCTATGCTAAAGTTCTCAGTTTCTTTTTGCAAAGAAAAAACTTTACACAAAGGCACAGGTTTCAACGTTAATTTTGGAGCTACGGCATGACAAATGTTTTTTTTTTTCCCCCAAGGTCAGCCTGCTAGCTTAGCTACTTTTAACGATCCAAAAAAATGTGATTTTGGACGATTAAAATGGATTTTAAAGAGAAAGCAATGGAGTTGAGTTTTTTTGTCATCCAGTGTCTACAGTAGAAAGAGAGAGACACAAAGAAACGATAAAGCCGATAAATGAAAATTATGTTGATAATTTTCATTTATCATGCGATTGATTTATTGCGACAGGCCTATCTGCAACTGCAACTTCACTCACACTGCACCTATAGCGCTGGTTTAAATAGTGAAAAATATTTGTAGTTCCAACCTTTTGTCGGGACTTATTTTTGGCATTGTCTACAGAAATCATCTTTCTGTCCCTCATCTGACAATCTAAATCCAAACTATCTGTGAAAGAACAGCCATTGTTGTGCTAAATGTCTCCTGCCCACCTTCTATAGAAGCAGGGAGCGCACATGGCTGTGGGGCTGTGTGTTTGTATTTGAAGGGGCCGCGTGGGAGAAAGAAGACAGCAGGAGAGTTCTCAAGTATAATCGTTTATAGCAATAGTCTCATCTTATATCACAATATATATACTGTATATAGATATTTTTTAAATATTGAGTTATTGCCCAGCTCTAACGCACACACAAAAAGACGATGTGCTCTGGCTAATATCTAAAGCAAAGTGGCACCTTTTCCATAAACTCTCTTTCTTCCTAACCAGGTCAAATACTGGAGAAAATACGATGACCCAGAGCCTGGAGCCCATCGCATCTTTGTTCCAGCAACAACTAATCAGACCAGACTGGAGAACATGCTGCCAGACTCACACTACCTTATTGAGGTCCGTGCTTTCAATGGAGCAGGGCTCGGACCACCTGGGGAACACTGTGAGATGTTCACCAAGAGACCACGTAAGACCAGTATGAATGCTGAAAATGAGACATGTCATTGACAGTACATGAACCGAATAGTTTCTCCACAGCACCCGCAGATCCTCCCAGGATGTGGCGCTACATCAGCTGGACGGGAAAGTGGTTGTACGTGTGGTGGGACCATATCCAGTATGACTGGTTTGGAAATGTTTCCTTCCCTCTGTACTACAAGGTAGAAAAAAAACTAAAATGACACTCAGTTTTCAGTTCTGCAAAATTGTAGATAGGTTTAAAATCTTCTTGTTTACCAGGTAATGTTCAGAAAAACGGGATACATCTATGGCAAAGTCTATGTCACCGGCTGGCACTTTATGGACTTCCCCATGCCACAACTTGGAGACTTTGAACTGATGGTCCGTGGCCGTTATGAAGGAGGAGATGGCCCAATCCGGAAGATTAGGATTCAGGGTAAGGCTACAAAAAATATCAATCATATCAATATTATTCAACATTTTGTTTTAAAGTTTTTCTTTCTTTTTTTTTTAGGTAAAGCATCTATGACCACGCCCACTTTAAGCCTCATGTTATTCATGCTGCTGACGTCATGCGTTGTTGGACTTTAAATTCAGACCTGTTTGTGAGTCTTGTATATAATGAACTGTTGGATGCAACAACAACAAACAAAAAAACTTGATTGTAATAGAAGATGTGAATATTCAGCACTCAAGCTCCTACACAATGACTCTTTGTTACTTTGCACTATTTTTTGCCCTCAACATTACATTGTTGTTTTTAACACATTTATGCACCAGTTAAACGGGATACATAAAAGTATGTTTTTGTCATACTGTTAATCAGACATAGGGACAGAGAATGTTGAATAACTCATTCAGGAAATTTAGTTTTTAAATTAAATACGGTTTAGATATTACTATTTAGAAAAGTCACTGTGTTGTAATCTGTATGTATTTTGTACAAATTTGGGCAGAAAGCATAAATAATGAAAAATGTTCAGGTTTGGCTTATGTGAAGTATTAAATTGAATAAAACGAGAATTTTAGTAGATTACAAAATGTTGAAAATTAACAATTTTGCCATTTTGTTCTAAAGCTTCTTTGTCAAATTTGAGTTAAAGTCTTTTAACAATGACATCCATATTGCTGTTATACGTTTCCCTAATTTGACTTTCCAAATGACTGATTTATTTAAATAAATTTGAGGCCTGTTAATTTTAAGTCAAACTATGATGCCAATAAAGTAAGACAAGTGTAGCCTTTGTATATTTCTCTGTGCATACCGTAATATAAAGTCATCAATTAATCCTTATCAACTGCTGTTTTGGAGTCAAGTCATGGGATCAACTTGAGCAATGACACCCACACAACTCTTCACAACCTTATCCAGCTATTTAAAAAAAAAAAAATTCTATAAGAAAAGTTTTTAACATTGCTCTGGACTCGTGATGAAATTTGAAACTAAAACTGGACTTTAGACATACCTGGAAATGACATGCATAGTATCCAAACTGGTGCAAAACGACATACCGTACTTTCCACCTTAAAAGTCGCACCGCCGTATATGTCGCATCAGTCCAATTATGTCACAGCTGACGCGTCGCGTATGTTACGCGTCACTGCTGACAACTCAGAAATGTGGGCCAGTGTTTTGCCAAAAATGGATTGGCTGCCAAATGGCCACAGGAGCTTGTACAGAAGGACTTTAACAAGATTAAAACTTTAAAACAATTACAGTATTTGTTTGCTGAAAATTATAGCAAAGATGTCTCAGCTGAACTTTTCCTTAATAAATCAACAGAATGGTCAAATCCGCTGAATTTAAATAGTTTTGTTTGTCGGCACTTCTAAACGATACATACTATATAGTATGACTTCCAAACTGATGAAAAACGGCACATACTATTGTATGACTTCCAAACTGGTGAAAAAAGACACATACCGTATCTTTCGACATATAAGTCGCAGTTTTTTGCCTAATTTGCATGTCCTGCGACTTATACGGTGAAGAGACGTATTTATGGATTTTTCCCCCCATATTTTTAGACCAATTTTTGGCTGAGATATGACCGTTTCCATTCATTCTGACAGAAAAAAATGGAACAACACCACTTTTGGCCGGGTGAGCGTGTAGTAATTTTAAAGCCAATTTATTTTGTCGGCTTAATTTTGCCATGTTTTAACCATCAAAGTGCATTTATTTATTTATTATACTATAACAGTATGACTTCCAAACTGGTGAAAAATGACACATACTATAGTATCACTTCCAAACTGGTGAAAAACGACACATACTATAGTATGACTTCAAAACGGGTGCAAAACGACACATAGCGACACATATTATAGTATGACTTCCAATCTGGTGAAAAACGACACATATTACTGTATACTGTAGTATGACTTCGAAACTGGTGAAAAATGACACATACTAAAAGTATGACTTCCAAACTGGTGAAAAACGACACATACTATAGTATGACTTCCAAACTGGTGAAAAACGACACATACTATATTGTTACATGCCCTGGGCATGACATTTTTATTTAGGTCAGAGGGATGAGTTGTTTAAAGGTTTTGAGTGGCTAATTGACTGCAGCTGTTGATTAATTGAAAGCATTCGGTAGGTGGGGTGGTTGCTCTCTCTTTATTAGGTCCAAGCCGCAGAAGCAGAGGGGATCCGAAGCAACAGCAGAGAGAGGAGCCATAGCTGACTGAAGTAGCCGATTAAAGTAGCCGAATGAACAAGCCGATTGAAGTAGCTGAATGAAGAAGCCGACTGAAGAAGCTGAATGAAGAAGGTGGGAGAAGCCGAAAATGAAGCTATGAGAGAAGAAGAAGACCTGTTGTCATTGTTGTTGTGTGCGGGGCGCGTTCAACCTGGGTGCTGAAGACCGGAGGTGTGAGTGACCTGCTGGACTTGGGAGTTTTTTTTTTGTTATTAACCATCCTGAAGTTGGATTCGACCTGGTGAGACAGATTATGTTTTCGCCTTTTTGTTTACCTTAGGTGGGGGCCTTTTGAACAAAGTCCGGCACTCTCCGTGGTTTCGACTGGTGAAAAATGACACATACTATAGTATGACTTCCAAACAGATGAAAAACGACACATACGACTTCCAAACATGAAAAGCGACACATACTATAGTATGACTTCCAAACTAGTTAAAAATGACACATACTATAGTATGACTTCCAAACTGAAGAAAGATGACACATACAGTACTAGGCTATAGTATGACTTCCAAACAGATGAAAAACGACACATACGACTTCCAAACATGAAAAGCGACACATACTATAGTATGACTTCCAAACTAGTGAAAAATGACACATACTATAGTATGACTTCCAAACTAGTGAAAAATGACACATACTACTGTATAGTATGACTTCCAAACTAGTGAAAAGCGACACATACTATATTGTTACATGCCCTGGGCATGACATTTTTATTTAGGTCAGAGGGATGAGTTGTTTAAAGGTTTTGAGTGGCTAATAGACCTTTTACCAGTTGACGTCATCGCGCATGCGCACTCGCTTTTTTCGAGAGACAACCGGAAGCACGGGCAAGCAACTGGAGTGTTGTCAGTACTGGCAACGGTCGCGTTGGAGAAATAAGACTTTTATTGTGTTTATAATTGTTTCAGGCAACTTCAACGAGTAAAAGAAGGTGTGAATTGTTCGTTTTACAACGTCCCTCTGGGAAAGTCAAGTAGAGCGACTAAAAGAAGGAAGATGAGGAGGAAAACTGTACCACCGCCGGTGCTGTGCGAATTTCAGTTCCCCCGTGAGAATCTGTTCCCCCTGTGTCGGGAGCGCGCACTGCACTGCAACCCGAGAGGCGGATCCGACCGGGTTGCAGTGCAGTGCGCGCTCCCGACACAGGGGGAACAGATTCTCACGGGGGAACTGAAATTCGCACAGCACCGGCTTGTACCGGCAGGATTCCCCCCCGGCACGATGCATCAACGTGTGTGCGTTTTTTATCTGGCATGGACATTAATGATCCAAGCTCCGTGGATTACGTTCCTACATTACATCTTGGATATGGGAAACAGACAGGGCGGAGAACGATCTCCCGCAGCTACTGGACAGCTGCTAAGCTAGCAGCAGCTAGCTAGTTCGACGAGACAGACGACCGTTGTTCTTCAGTCTCCGCTGACCGCTGCATGTGTTGGGGTTTCTGCCTGTTTTGACCTGCGACATGCAAGGAGATTCTTCCTTCAACCCCACTGAAGAGCAGGTGAGTGGAATGTCAAAACGTTTGATAAGCCAACCGTTAACCGAATCTTCTAAAATCATTAAGCTACCAGTAAATGCATGATTTTTTGAGCCGGGACTTAGTGGCTCCTGGCTGGGTGAAGGTTCAGGCAGCCCCGCGCGCGCACGGTTCATCTGTAGCCAGGACTTAGTGGCTCCTGGCTGGGTCCAGCCGGTTCTGGACCTCCAGGGCGCACGTGGATCAGGTTTAGCCGGGACTTAGTGGCTCCTGCCTGGGTGAAGGTTCAGGCAGCCCGCGCGCGCACGGTTCATCTGTAGCCAAAAAAAGCAACCCTGACAATGTGTATGGCCGTGCGGTTTTCCTCCTCTCGTGTCCGCGGCACAATGTTCAGGCGTTTTGACCAGCGGTTGTTCACTATTTTAAGAAAACAAGCTTCTAAATTACAACTCGCTATCATTACGAAGCTCCTCGACCCCTTGCTTAGCCCCTACATCCGGTTAGGGCTTTTTGCCGTCCAATCAGAACGCTCGTTTCAGGCGAGCTTTGCGTGATGACGTCAACTGGTAAAAGGTCTATTGACTGCAGCTGTTGATTAATTGAAAGCATGCTGTAGGTGGGGTGGTTGCTCTCTCTTTATTAGGTCCAAGCCGCAGAAGCAGAGGGGATCCGAAGCAACAGCAGAGAGAGAGAGGAGCCATAGCTGATTGAAGTAGCCGATTAAAGTAGCCGAATGAACAAGCCGATTGAAGTAGCTGAATGAAGAAGCCGACTGAAGAAGCTGAATGAAGAAGGCGGGAGAAGCCGAAAATGAAGCTATGAGAGAAGAAGACCTGTTGTCATTGTTGTTGTGTGCAGGGCGCGTTCAACCTGGGTGCTGAAGACCGGAGGTGTGAGTGACCTGCTGGACTGGGGAGTTTTTGTTATTAACCGTCCTGAAGTTGGATTCGACCTGGTGAGACAGATTATGTTTTCGCCTTTTTGTTTACCTTAGGTGGGGGCCTTTTGAACAAAGTCCGGCACTCTCCGTGGTTTCGACTGGTGAAAAATGACACATACTATAGTATGACTTCCAAACAGATGAAAAACGACACATACGACTTCCAAACATGAAAAGCGACACATACTATAGTATGACTTCCAAACTAGTTAAAAATGACACCTACTATAGTATGACTTCAAAACAGGTGCAAAACGATATATGCTATAGTATAACTTCAAAACAGGTGCAAAACGAAACATACTATAGTGTGTCTTCCAAACTAGTGAAAAATGACACATACTATAGTGTGTCTTCCAAACTGGTGAAAAATGACATATACTATATAGTATGACTTCCAATCTGGTGCAAAACAACACATGCTATAGTATGACTTCAAAACTGATCAAAAACGACACATGCCATAGTATGACTTGAAAACAGGTGCAAAACAACACATGTTATAGTATGACTTGAAAACAGGTGCAAAACGACACATACTATAGTATGACTTCCAAACTAGTGAAAAATGACACATACTATAGTATGACTTCCAAAATGGTGAAAAATGACACATACTATAGTATGACTTCCAAAATGGTGAAAAATGACACATACTATAGTATGACTTCCAAAATGGTGAAAACAAATTATACTAAAATCTGACTTCCAAACTGTTGAAAAATGACACATACTATAGTAAGACTTCCAAACTGGTGAAAAATGACACATACTATAGTATGACTTCCAAACTAGTGAAAAATGACACATACTATAGTATGACTTCCAAACTAGTGAAAAATTACACATACTATAGTATGACTTAAAAACAGGTGCAAAACAACACATGTTATAGTATGAGTTCCAAAATTATGAAAAACGACACATACTATAGTATGACTTCCTGTGACGTGTCCCTGTGTCATCTGTCAACGTGTGTAATTAATCTGATCACTCTCTCTGAACAGCTGATTGCCTGAAAACAGTTTAAAAGGACCAACTTCCGCCTGCTGGACCAGCGAGGGAGGCCTAAGGAGAACTTCTTCTGAAAGTTGTTGGTTTTGTTTCCAGCCTCGATCCCGCTCCTGTCAGAGATACCTGTAGTTGTTGCACCTGTTACTCTATTGTTGTTGGGACTGGGAGTTACCCGTTTATTTAAAGTTAACGGTTGTTGGTTGTATAGTTAGTCCCTGGATCATAGGGCGAAGGTGAGTGGCATGAATCCAACAGTCAAACGTTACCTGGCTTCTCCCATCCATTTTGTTGTGTTTTAACCAGGGCTCCCATTCTGTATTTATGTTCAGATGGTATGTTGTCCAATAAAGTTTTGTCTAAAACAATACAATTGTCTGGACTTTATATGTTGTGCATCCTGCCACGTACTTATGTACTTATCAGGACTATAACACTTTCAAAGTGATTTTTAAAAAAAAATGACAAAAAGTAAAGTATGACGTCCAAACTGGTGAAAAATGACACATACCGGTACTATAGTTTGACTTCCAAACTAATAAAAAAAAACAATATTAAAATTACTTCCAAACTGGTGAAAAATGACACATACTATAGTGTGTCTTCCAAACTAGTGAAAATGACATACTATAGTATGACTTCCAAACTGATAAAAATAAATTATACTAAAATGACTTCCAAACTGGTGAAAAATGACACATACTATAGTGTTTCTTCCAAACTAGTGAAAAATGACACACACTGTAGTATGACTTACAAAATGGTGAAAAATGACATACTATATATAGTATGACTTCCAAACTAGTGAAAAATGACACATACTATAGTATGACTACAAAACAGGAGCAAAACGACACCTGTTCCAAACTGGTGAAAAATGGCACATACTATAGTTTGTCTTCCAAACTAGTGAAAAATGGCATATGACTATATATATATAGTATGACTTCCAAAATGGTGAAAAATGAAAAATACTATAGTATGACTTCAAAACTGGTGAAAAATGACACATACTATAGTATGACTTCCAAAATGGTGAAAAATGACACATACTATAGTATGACTTCCAAAATGGTGAAAACAAATTATACTAAAATCTGACTTCCAAACTGGTGAAAAATGACACATACTATAGTATGACTTCCAAACTAGTGAAAAATTACACATACTATAGTATGACTTCCAAACTGGTGCAAAACAATACATGCTATAGTATGACTTAAAAACAGGTGCAAAACAACACATGTAGTATGAGTTCCAAAATTATGAAAAACGACACATGCTACAGTATGACTTCAAAACAGGTGCAAAACGATATATGCTATAGTATAACTTCAAAACAGGTGCAAAACAACACATGCTATAGTGTGTCTTCCAAACTACTGTAGTGAAAAATGACACATACTATAGTGTGTCTTCCAAACTAGTGAAAAATGACAAATACTGTATAGTATGACTTCCAATCTGGTGAAAAATTACATACTATAGTATGACTTCCTGTGACGTGTCCCTGTGTCATCTGTCAACGTGTGTAATTAATCTGATCACTCTCTCTGAACAGCTGATTGCCTGAAAACAGTTTAAAAGGACCAACTTCCGCCTGCTGGACCAGCGAGCGAGGCCTAAGGAGAACTTCTTCTGAAAGTTGTTGGTTTTGTTTCCAGCCTCGATCCCGCTCCTGTCAGAGATACCTGTAGTTGTTGCACCTGTTACTCTTTTGTTGTTGGGACTGGGAGTTACCCGTTTATTTAAAGTTAACGGTTGTTGGTTGTATAGTTAGTCCCTGGATCATAGGGCGAAGGTGAGTGGCATGAATCCAACAGTCAAACGTTACCTGGCTTCTCCCATCCATTTTGTTTTGTTTTAACCAGGGCTCCCATTCTGCATTTATGTTCAGATGGTATGTTGTCCAATAAAGTTTTGTCTAAAACAATACAATTGTCTGGACTTTATATGTTGTGCATCCTGCCACGTACTTATGTACTTATCAGGACTATAACACTTTCAAAGTGATTTAAAAAAAAAAAAGACAAAAAGTAAAGTATGACGTCCAAACTGGTGAAAAATGACACATACTATAGTTTGACTTCCAAACTAATAAAAATAAATTATATTTAAATGACTTCCAAACTGGTGAAAAATGACACATACTATAGTGTGTCTTCCAAACTAGTGAAAATGACATACTATAGTATGACTTCCAAACTGATAAAAATAAATTATACTAAAATGACTTCCAAACTGGTGAAAAATGACACATACTATAGTGTTTCTTCCAAACTAGTGAAAAATGACACACACTGTAGTATGACTTACAAAATGGTGAAAACTGACATACTATATATAGTATGACTTCCAAACTAGTGAAAAATGACACATACTATAGTATGACTTCAAAACAGGTGCAAAACGATATATGCTATAGTATGACTTCAAAACAGGAGCAAAACGACACCTGTTCCAAACTGGTGAAAAATGGCACATACTATAGTTTGTCTTCCAAACTAGTGAAAAATGACATATGACTATATATATATAGTATGACTTCCAAAATGGTGAAAAATGAAAAATACTATAGTATGACTTCAAAACTGGTGAAAAATGACATAATATAGTATGACTTCAAAAAAGGTGCAAAACGATATATGCTATAGTATGACTTCAAAACAGTTGCAAAACAACACGTTATAGTATGACTTCAAAACTGATCAAATACGACACATGCCATAGTATGACTTCAAAACAGGTGCAAAACAACACATGTTATAGTATGACTTCAATACTGATCAAAAACGACACATGCCATAGTATGACTTCAAAACAGGTGCAAAACAACACGTTATAGTATGACTTCAAAACAGGTGCAAAACGACACAGGCCATATAGTATGACTTCAAAACAGGTGCAAAACGACACATGCCATAGTATGACTTCAAAACAGTTGCAAAACAACACATGCTATAGTATGACTTCAAAACTGATCAAAAACGACACATGCCATAGTATGACTTCAAAACAGGTGCAAAACAACACATGTTATATATAGTATGACTTCAAAACAGGTGCAAAACAACACATGTTAGTATGACTTCAAAACAGGTGCAAAACGACACATACTATAGTATGACTTAAAAACAGTTGCAAAACAACACGTTATAGTATGACTTCAAAACTGATCAAAAACGACACGTGCCATAGTATGACTTCAAAACAGGTGCAAAACAACAAATGTTATAGTATGACTTAAAAACTGATCAAAAACGACACGTGCTATAGTATGACTTCAAAACAGGTGCAAAACAACAAATGTTATAGTATGACTTCAAAACTGATCAAAAACGACACATGCCATAGTATGACTTCAAAACAGGTGCAAAACAACAAATGTTATAGTATGACTTAAAAACTGATCAAAAACGACACGTGCTATAGTATGACTTCAAAACAGGTGCAAAACGATAGATGTTATAGTATGACTTCAAACCAGGTGCAAAACGACACATGCTATAGTATGACTTCAAAACAGGTGCAAAACAACACATGCTATAGTATGACTTCCAAACTAGTGAAAAATGACACATACTATAGTATGACTTCAAAACAGGTGCAAAACAACACATGTTAGTATGACTTCAAAACAGGTGCAAAACGACACATACTATAGTATGACTTAAAAACAGTTGCAAAACAACACGTTATAGTATGACTTCAAAACTGATCAAAAACGACACGTGCCATAGTATGACTTCAAAACCGGTGCAAAACAACAAATGTTATAGTATGACTTAAAAACTGATCAAAAACGACACGTGCTATAGTATGACTTCAAAACAGGTGCAAAACAACAAATGTTATAGTATGACTTCAAAACTGATCAAAAACGACACATGCCATAGTATGACTTCAAAACAGGTGCAAAACAACAAATGTTATAGTATGACTTAAAAACTGATCAAAAACGACACGTGCTATAGTATGACTTCAAAACAGGTGCAAAACGATATATGTTATAGTATGACTTCAAACCAGGTGCAAAACGACACATGCTATAGTATGACTTCAAAACAGGTGCAAAACAACACATGCTATAGTATGACTTCCAAACTAGTGAAAAATGACACTTACTATAGTATGACTTCCAAACTAGTGAAAAATTACACATACTATAGTATGACTTCCAAACTGGTGCAAAACAATATATGCTATAGTATGATTTCAAAACAGGTGCAAAACGACACATGCTACATTATGACTTCAAAACAGGTGCAAAACGACACCTACTATAGTATGACTTCAAAACAGGTGCAAAACGATATATGCTATAATACGACTTCAAAACAGGTGCAAAACGACATGTAGTGTGACTTCCAAACTAGTGAAAAATGACACATACCATAGTATGACTTCCAAACTGGTGAAAAATGACACATACTATAGTGTGTCTTCTAAACTAGTGAAAAAAGACATATACTATAGTATGACTTCCAAAATGGTGAAAAATGACACATACTATAGTATGACTTCAAAACAGGTGCAAAACGATATAGGCTATAGTATGACTTCAAAACAGGGGCAAAACGACATGTGCTATAGTATGACTTCCAAACTGGTGAAAAATGAAAAATACTATAGTATGACTTCAAAACTGGTGAAAAATGACATACTATAGTATGACTTCAAAACAGTTGCAAAACAACACGTTATAGTATGACTTCAAAACTGATCAAAAACGACACATGCAACATAGTATGACTTCAAAACAGGTGTGAAACAACACATGTTATAGGATGACTTCAAAACAGTTGCAAAACAACACATGCTATAGTATGACTTCAAAACAAGTGCAAAACGATATAGGCTATAGTATGACTTCAAAACAGGTGCAAAACGACATGTGCTATAGTATGACTTCCAAACTGGTGAAAATTGACACATACTATAGTATGACTTCCAAACTGATAAAAATAAATTGTACTAAAATATGACTTCCAAACTGGTGAAAAATGACACATACTATAGTGTGTCATCCAATCTAGTAAAAAATTACATATACTATAGTATGACTTCCAGAATGGTGAAAATGAATTATACTAAAATATGACTTCCAAACTGGTGAAAAATGACACATACTATAGTGTGTCATCCAAACTAGTGAAAAATGACACATGACAAATGGTGAAAATGAATTATACTAAAATATGACTTCCAAAATGGTGAAAAATGACACATACTATATAGTATGACTTCAAAACAGGTGCACAACGATATATGCTATATTATAGTATGACTTCAAAACAGGGGCAAAACGACACATGCCTAGGTATGATTTCAAAACAGGTGCAAAACAACACATGTTAAAGTATGAATTCAAAACTGATCAAAAATGACACGTGCTATAGTATGACTTCAAAACAGGTGCAAAATGACACATGCTATAGTATGACTTCAAAACAGGTGCAAAATGACACATGCTATAGTATGACTTCAAAACAGGTGCAAAACAACACATGTTATAGTATGACTTCAAAACTGATCAAAAACGACACGTGTGTCTTCCAAACAAGTGAAAAATGACACTTACAATAGTAAGTATGTAATAATAGTATGACTTCCAAAATGGTGAAAACAAATTATACTAAAATCTGACTTCCAAACTGGTGAAAAATGACACATACAGTACTATAGTAAGACTTCCAAACTAGTGAAAAATGACACATACTATAGTATGACTTCCAAACTGGTGAAAAATGACACATACTATAGTATGACTTCCAAAATGGTGAGAACAAATTATACTAATCTGACTTCCAAACTGGTGAAAAATGACACATACTATAGTATGACTTCCAAATTGGTGAAAAATGACACATACTATATAGTATGACTTCCAAACTAGTGAAAAATTACACATACTATAGTATGACTTCCAAACTGGTGCAAAACAATACATGCTATAGTATGACTTCAAAACAGGTGCAAAACGACACATGCTATATAGTATGACTTCAAAACAGGTGCAACACGACACATGCCATAGTATGACTTCAAAATAGGTGCAAAACGACACATGCCATAGTATGACTTCAAAACAGTTGCAAAACACATGCTACAGTATGACTTCAAAACTGATCAAAAATGACACATGCCATAGTATGACTTCAAAACAGGTGCAAAACAACACATGTTATAGTATGACTTCAAAACAGGTGCAAAACAACACATGTTATAGTATGACTTGAAAACAGGTGCAAAACGACACATACTATAGTATGACTTCAAAACAGTTGCAAAACAACACATGCTATAGTATGACTTCAAAACTGATCAAAAACGACACATGTTATAGTATGACTTCAAAACAGGTGCAAAACAACACATGTTATAGTATGACTTCAAAACAGGTGCAAAACAACACATGTTATAGTATGACTTGAAAACAGGTGCAAAACGACACATACTATAGTATGACTTCAAAACAGGTGCAAAACAACACATGTTATAGTATGACTTCAAAACAGGTGCAAAACAACACATGTTATAGTATGACTTGAAAACAGGTGCAAAACGACACATACTAAAGTATGACTTCAAAACAGGTGCAAAACGACACATGCCATAGTATGACTTCAAAACAGTTGCAAAAAAACACATTATAGTATGACTTCAAAACTGATCAAAAACGACAAGTGCTATAGTATGACTTCAAAATAGGTGCAAAACAACAAATGTTATAGTATAAAACTGATCAAAAACGACACATGCCATAGTATGACTTCCAAACAGGTGCAAAACAACACATGTTATAGTATGACTTAAAAACTGATCAAAAACGACACGTGCTATAGTCTGACTTCAAAACAGGTGCAAAACGATATATGCTATAGTATGACTTCAAAACAGGTGCAAAACGGCACATACCATATTATGACTTCAAAACAGGTGCAAAACGACACATACTATAGTGTTGCTTCCAAACTAGTGAAAAAAGACATATACTATAGTATGACTTCCAAACTGGTGAAAAATGACATACTATATAGTATGACTTCAAAACAGGTGCAAAACAACACATGCTATAGTATGACTTCAAAACAGGTGCAAAACAACACATGTCATAGTATGACTTGAAAACAGGTGCAAAACGACACATACTATAGTATGACTTGAAAACAGTTGCAAAAAAACACATGCTATAGTATGACTTCAAAACTGATCAAAAACGACACATGCCATAGTATGACTTCAAAACAGGTGCAAAACAACACATGTTATAGTATGACTTGAAAACAGGTGCAAAACAACACATGTTATAGTATGACTTGAAAACAGGTGCAAAACGACACATACTATAGTATGACTTCAAAACAGGTGCAAAACAACACGTGTTATAGTATGACTTCAAAACAGGTGCAAAACAACACGTTATAGTATGACTTGAAAACAGGTGCAAAACGACACACACTATAGTATGACTTCAAAACAGGTGCAAAACAACACATGTTATAGTATGACTTAAAAACTGATCAAAAACGACACGTGCTATAGTATGACTTCAAAACAGGTGCAAAACGATATATGCTATAGTATGACTTCAAAACAGGTGCAAAAAGGCACATACCATATTATGACTTCAAAACAGGTGCAAAACGACACATACTATATATAGTGTGTCTTCCAAACTAGTGAAAAAAGACATACTATAGTATGACTTCCAAAATGTTGAAAAATGACATATACTATAGTATGACTTCAAAACAGGTGCAAAACAACACATGCTATAGTATGACTTCAAAACAGGAGCAAAACGACACATACTATAGTGTTTCTTCCAAACTAGTAAAAAATGACATATACTATAGTATGACTTCCAAACTGGTGAAAAATGACATACTATAGTATGACTTCAAAACAGGTGCAAAACAACACATGTTATAGTATGACTTCAAAACTGATCAAAAACGACACGTGCTATAGTGTGTCTTCCAAACAAGTGAAAAATGACACTACTATAAACTTCCAAAATGGTGAAAACAAATTATACTAAAATCTGACTTCCAAACTGGTGAAAAATGACACATACTATAGTATGACTTCCAAACTGGTGAAAAATGACACATACTATAGTATGACTTCCAAACTAGTGAAAAATTACACATACTATCGTATGACTTCCAAACTGGTGCAAAACAATTCATGCTATAGTATGACTTCAAAACAGGTGCAAAACGACACATGCTATAGTATGACTTAAAAACAGGTGCAAAACAACACATGTTATAGTATGACTTCAAAACAGGTGCAAAACGATATATGCTATAGTATGACTTCAAAACAGGTGCAAAACAACACATGTTATAGTATGAGTTCCAAAATGATGAAAAACGACACATGCTATAGTATGACTTCAAAACTGATCAAAAACGACACATGACATAGTATGAATTCAAAACAGGTGCAAAACAACACATGTTATAGTATGACTTCAAAACAGGTGCAAAACAACACATGTTATAGTATGACTTGAAAACAGGTGCAAAACGACACATACTATAGTTTGACTTCAAAACAGGTGCAAAACAACACATGTTATAGTATGACTTCAAAACAGGTGCAAAACAACACATGTTATAGTATGACTTGAAAACAGGTGCAAAACGACACATACTATAGTATGACTTCAAAACAGGTGCAAAACGACACATGCCATAGTATGACTTCAAAACAGTTGCAAAACAACACGTTATAGTATGACTTCAAAACTGATCAAAAACAACAAGTGCTATAGTATGACTTCAAAATAGGTGCAAAACAACAAATGTTATAGAATGACTTCAAAACTGATCAAAAACGACACATGCCATAGTATGACTTCCAAACAGGTGCAAAACAACACATGTTATAGTATGACTTAAAAACTGATCAAAAACGACACGTGCTATAGTATGACTTCAAAACAGGTGCAAAACGATATATGCTATAGTATGACTTCAAAACAGGTGCAAAACGGCACATACCATATTATGACTTCAAAACAGGTGCAAAAGGACACATACTATAGTGTGTCTTCCAAACTAGTGAAAAAAGACATACTATATAGTATGACTTCCAAAATGTTGAAAAATGACATATACTATAGTATGACTTCAAAACAGGTGCAAAACAACACATGCTATAGTATGACTTCAAAACAGGTGCAAAACGACACAAGCTATAGTGTTTCTTCCAAACTAGTGAAAAATGACATACTATAGTATGACTTCAAAACAGGTGCAAAACAACACATGTTATAGTATGACTTCAAAACTGATCAAAAACGACACGTGCTATAGTGTGTCTTCCAAACAAGTGAAAAATGACACATGTTATAGTATGACTTCAAAACAGGTGCAAAACAACACATGTTATAGTATGACTTGAAAACAGGTGCAAAACGACACATACTATAGTATGACTTCAAAACAGGTGCAAAACGACACATGCCATAGTATGACTTCAAAACAGTTGCAAAACAACACGTTATAGTATGACTTCAAAACTGATCAAAAACGACAAGTGCTATAGTATGACTTCAAAATAGGTGCAAAACAACAAATGTTATAGTATGACTTCAAAACTGATCAAAAACGACACATGCCATAGTATGACTTCCAAACAGGTGCAAAACAACACATGTTATAGTATGACTTAAAAACTGATCAAAAACGACACGTGCTATAGTATGACTTCAAAACAGGTGCAAAACGATATATGCTATAGTATGACTTCAAAACAGGTGCAAAACGGCACATACCAAATTATGACTTCAAAACAGGTGCAAAAGGACCCATACTATAGTGTGTCTTCAAAACTAGTGAAAAAAGACATACTATAGTATGACTTCCAAAATGTTGATAAATGACATATACTATAGTATGACTTCAAAACAGGTGCAAAACAACACATGCTATAGTATGACTTCAAAACAGGTGCAAAACGACACATACTATAGTGTTTCTTCCAAACTAGTGAAAAATGACATATACTATAGTATGACTTCCAAACTGGTGAAAACAACACATGTTATAGTATGACTTCAAAACAGGTGCAAAACAACACATGTTATAGTATGACTTGAAAACAGGTGCAAAACGACACATACTATAGTATGACTTCAAAACAGTTGCAAAACAACACATGCTATAGTATGACTTCAAAACTGATCAAAAACGACACATGCCTTAGTATGACTTCAAAACAGGTGCAAAACAACACATGTTATAGTATGACTTGAAAACAGGTGCAAAACAACACATGTTATAGTATGACTTGAAAACAGGTGCAAAACGACACATGTTATAGTATGACTTAAAAACTGATCAAAAACGACACGTGCTATAGTATGACTTCAAAACAGGTGTAAAACTATATATGCTATAGTATGACTTCAAAATAGGTGCAAAACAACAAATGTTATAGTATGACTTCAAAATAGGTGCAAAACAACACATGTTATAGTATGACTTAAAAACTGATCAAAAACGACACGTGCTATAGTATGACTTCAAAACAGGTGCAAAACGATATATGCTATAGTATGACTTCAAAATAGGTGCAAAACAACAAATGTTATAGTATGACTTCAAAACAGGTGCAAAACGATATAAGCTATA
>JBBPBX010012277.1:32412-54349 GCA_038048925.1 Garcialebias charrua | reverse complement strand
TAGGGCTGGGCGATATGAGGAAAATATTATATCGCGATATTTTTTGGCTATATCACGATACACGATATATATCGCGATATCTCCAAAATCAATGAAAAAATGATTCAAAATTGATTAAAAAATGTCAACACTAAATTTGAACAAACTTAAATATTTTATTTTAACCATCAATTGCACACATAAATAAAAAGTACTTCAAGCAAAAAGGAAGAATACATAATTTAAACTTAAAAAGGTGCTCTTGTGCTTTTAACATTAAAAAAATATTAAATCAAAACAATTAAGGCCTTTAAAATACAAAAACAAAAGTGTAAACAGTGGCCATAAAATTTACTGACCCAGAACAGTCACAGGTAACAACTCTCAACTATTTGCATGTGCTAGTAATTTTTAACAACAAACCACAAAATGTGCACAAGTTTCAAACTGTGCCAAGTTCAGGCAATGTCTGCAAAACCTCTGAACAAGAACAGATTTATCACAGTACTGCAGTAAATGTGAGCCTCTGTGTACTGTATCCGGTTTTATTGTGAAAGGGTCAGGGGTTGTTTCCGGATTCACGAAGACGTTCTCTAAGTTGCTCTACAAAGTGTCGCATTGAATCCTTGTGTAAAACACGACAGCCTCCACTCAGAAACGTGAACCGAGAGGTGGAGACATTATTAAATCAGCTGTATCGCTAAAGACACGGTCAGTCTCAGCTGTGGAAGAAGACGGCTAACGCGTTAGCCGCTAAGGACCGTGTCTTTAGCGATAATGATAAAATGCTGATTTATTAATGTCTCCACCTCTCTATGCGGTGCACGCATGACTAAGCTCAGACCCGTGGTTTGTTTTAAGGAAGCAGCAGCTGTAAAAACACTTGGTTCTGCCGTTCATGCTCCACTCCGCTGTTTAAATGGTGAAAAAGATTCGTAGTTCAGACCTTTCTTCGGGACTATTTTCAGCATCGTCTACAAAAACATTTTTTATGCCCTCATCTGACAATTTAATCCAAACTAGCTCAGAACATTGTTTTCCCCCCTCAGCAGCGTGCAGCGCTCTTCATATCTGCCGTGTTTACATGTTGTGCTGAAAGTCTCGCGCGCGGCTCCTGCAGCCTGCAGGAAGGAGGGGGGCGAGTGGGGGCCCGCGCGACAGCAGGAGGATCCTCGATATACACGATATAGCCCTTTTAACCATCGTACATTTAAAATATCGCGATACATCGAGTATATTCGATATATCGCCCACCCCTACTGTAGTCAAGGCCTGTTTTTATCAATTAGCTACGTCTTTTATACAAAGTTAAACCTTTTTTAAATCGTTTTGATTTAGAAAAGGCCATTCATGCTTTTATCACCTCAAGGCTTGACTACTGTAATTCCCTATATGCGGGAATCTCCCAATCCTCCATTAGACGCCTTCAATTGGTCCAAAATGCTGCAGCTAGACTTTTAACCAACACCTCCAGACGTGAACACATTACCCCTGTTTTATTTTCTCTCCATTGGCTTCCAATTGATTTTAGAATTAAATTTAAAATTTTATTATTCACTTTTAAAGCTCTCAATGGTCTTGCCCCACTGTATTTGACTGATCTTGTAACTGTCCGTGAATATAGGAGAACACTGAGATCATCTAATACATTTCTCCTGTCTGTTCCAAAGACCAACTACAAACGATGGGGTGACCGGGCCTTTTCTGTCGTTGCACCCAGTCTCTGGAATAAGCTACCTCTGGACTTGCGCTCCATCACTCATATGTTTTTTTTTTTAATATAATCGTAAAAACTTTTTATTCAGGCAGGCTTTTAATACCTAGTAGTTCTTTGACATTCTTGTTAGGTCTTAATTGTTTTTAATTTTTAACTGGCTGTTTTTTATTGTTATTTTTTATTGTTTGTTTTATTTCTGTATTGTTCAGCACTTTGTGCACCTTCTGGCTGTTTCTGGATGAGTTTAAACATGTGTTGGACCATCCTGGCTGCCAGGAGGAGATATTTTCAATGTAAAATAATAATAATAAAAATTATGAAAAACAAAATTACAATACTGTGCAGTTTCTATGCACAGTAATTAATGTTATAGGATGTTTATTTGTATGGCCAGGATCAATGCAAAGGTATGTCCTTGTTTTTTCCTTCCTAAAACTCATTCTCTGTGTGATGGTCTGTTTCAAGTGTTCGTAGTTTATCGTGACTAACGGCAAATTCCAGTCCTACACAGAATTATAACAACAGCAACATCTAGTTATTTACATTTTGTTTTAATTTATTTTAAATTCATTTATGTATTTAGTTATCTAGTTAGTTAGTTAGTTATCTTTAGTTATCCCAAGTGGCTGGGGAGAGGGAAGTCTGGGCCTCCCTACTTAGGCTGCTACCCCCGCGACCCGACCCCGGATAAGCGGAAGAAAATGGATGGATGGATGGATGGATGGATGGATGAATATTTAGTTATCTGTATGTTCTAGGCTTGTTTATATTGGGAACCAAAATGTGATGTAATGTTACTGTTATAAATGTAATTTAATAATCAAATACAAAGCAAATTAGATGAATTGATTAACAGAGTGGAAATCTTTAAAACATTTTTGTGTGCTTTAAGTGAAATAAAGCTGTTTCAAGGCAGAACTCAATCAGTCATGAAAATATAAATAACAATTTTTAATTTATTCTGTACTGTGCAAAGAACTACTTGAACTTTTTTTTTAATACTTCAACTTTTATGAATATAAAAGTTTTATAAAGGAAAAAATGCCTTTGAATGTCAACTCATCAATTTAATTTGTTCAAACTTGAGAACTTTATTGTAATAAAAACAACCTCATTCAAATGAAATTATGTTTGAATGACGTTGAAATACCAAACAACTAGGAATACTTACCGTATTTTACGGCCTATAAGCCGCACCTTTTTGCCTAATTTGCATGCCCTGCGACATATAGGGCGAAGCGACATATTTATGGATTTTTCCACTTTATTGGACATAATTGGACTGATGTGACAGTGCGACTTATCGGCCGGAAAATATGGTAATAAATGTGTGTATGCTTAAATGAAAAACTAGGGCAAATGATTAATGTTTCAGACACTAACCTGGTTCAGTGCAGTTCCTTTCAGGTTCAGAGTAGAGTTTCAACTTGTCTTCTTGTAAAAGGTGACGACTCTCCCACCTGGCCTCCTCCAGAACCAAGGAGCTGGAACCATATCCTTAAAGGGAAAAGAAGAAAGACATAAGAAAAAGATTTGGATAAACCATCAGACCTGCCATCTCCAAAGTCTCTGAACCCAAGAAAAGGGACTTAGTGAGAGAATGTTTGTAGTTACATTGTCTAAAGATTGACATTGGATAATCACTTTATTTACCAAATCAAAAGTCAGAATAACAAGTAAATAAAACTCCTACTTTGTAAAAATCCCCAACCTTTTAAAAATAAAATAAAAACTAAAGCCAGACAAGATATGTAAACCCACATCCAAAAAGTCAGAACATTGTGTAAAATGTAAATCTTCATTTTCTTTCAACTTTTCTCTCTTCAGGGGTCTCCAAAGTGAGTCATCCTCACTCCAACTACCTTCATGTCCTCTCTAACTGCATCCATATATCTGCTCTTTGTCTTTGTCCTGGCAGCTGCATTTCTAACATCCTTCTACCAATATACCCACTGTCCCTCCTCTGGACATGTCCAAACCATCTCAGTATGGTCTCTCTAACTTTATCTCCCAGTTGTTCAACCTGTGCTGTACCTCTGATGATCTCATTCTTCTCCATTCTTGTCACTCCTAAGGAGAACTTCAACATCTTTAGCTTCGTCACCTCCAGTTCTTTCTTATGTGTTTATGGCAGTGCCACATTCTCCAAACCATACAACACAGCTGGTCTCACTACTCACTTGTAAATCACATTGGAAAAATTTTCTATATACATGTATAGAAAATTTTTCCAACTCCATCTTGCCTGGATTCTATTAGTAATAATAATAACATTAATAATAATAATTTGTTATGTACTGTCATCATTGTATATGTTCCCATACAATAATGAAATTGTCTGCATTTAACCCATCCACCACCAGGTGGCGCAGTAGGCAGCTATTGAAAGTGCCCGGGGAGCATTGAGACCAGTTTGAGAACCAGTTCTCATTTACAATAAAATTGCTGCATATACCAGTTCTTCCTCAAACATACAAAGTAAATCTCATAAATCACAGGTGAAGAGTCCACGTCCCGTTCAGGTGTGAGCTTTGAGCGGAACCAAAAGAGGCGGAGAAGAACTCAGCTGGGCTGAAAGCGAGCACGACGCATGTCGAACGTCTCCTTCCTGTCATTTACTATAATTAATTAACTCACTTAATCCATCCTATTTGTGCTTAAAGGTGCTATATGTAACTTTTCTAAAAATATATTTTTAACATATTTCTTCACTCTGTCACTATCTCCTGACAGACTGATGTTAGATAAGTAATCTCTGAAAAAAACTATAGTCCTCTGGCTTCTCTACAAGCATTTCTAAAAACCCACAGTGACCTGCCGTTAACCAGCCAATAAAAACAGAGCTTCTCACGCCCCTAACCCACGCCCCCGCGCACGTTCAAAGGATTGCAAAGCAATGCAGGACTGTTTTGTATGTGACACAAATGTATTAAATTCCCCGTCTTCATTCCTGATCTGGACTTTTCTTTTGTTTGTTTTTTTCTCCAAAAGTCAAGTGATCGCTTCCTCCTCCGCTGACTCCATGACTGAAATGATGAGGAAATGAATGAATTTGTCACGAGCGAATTAAACTCGGGTTCAACGTGGCTGCGCGAGGCTCTGCAGATTTCCTGGTGTGCTGGACCAGCGCTCCATGTTTTTATTTTATTTTTTAGAACGTTTTATTAACATATAAACACAGAACATCGCAGCGGCTGCACACATGCACGCTCACGAAACAGGACATGCAGTGGAGGCGGAGCTATGGAGGCTGAGCTGCAGTTCAGCCGAGAGCAAGGGGGAGGGACCAGAAACGTGTATCTGTTCAAAATTTTTCTAAGTTCTAGCGTGTTCCAAAAACTACATATAGCACCTTTAATTGCTTTTTTAACTTTTAAGGCAGCACGGGGGCGCAACTGGTAGAGCTGCTGTGTCTCAGCGAGCAGGTTCCTGGTTCAAATCCCGGTCCGGGGGCCTTTCTTGTTGGAGTTTGCATGTTCTCTCCGTGCATGTGTGGGTTTCCTCCGGGTACTCCAGTTTCCTCCCACAGACCAAAAACATGCATGTTAGACTGATTGGTAACTCTTAATTGTCCCTAGGTGTGAGTGAATGGTTGTTTGTCTCGTTTGTCTCTATGTGACCCTGTGATGGACTGGAGACCTGTCCAGGGTGTACCCCGCCCCTCGCACAGTGATTGCTGGACATGGGCACCAGCGACCCCTGTGACCCAAAATGGAAGAAGTGGGTAAAAGATAATGGATGGATGGATGTTTTTTTTAACTTAACTACAAAGCTGCTGTGTGTCATCATCAATATTCCTCCAATAATAAATCTGTTGGTTGTTAAATTTGGCTTGCAGGCAATCAAAAACTGATATGATCAGTTTAGAAGAACTCCCCGCTTGGTGGGAAAGAGAGAAAGCATCCCATGAGAGCGCACAGCCTTTCAACTCGTGTTTCTGATAATTTAATTCTGATAATTAAAACAATAATTTATAATATCCATCCATCCATTATCTTTACCAACTTTTTCCTTTCTGGGTGATGGGGGTCACTGGTGCCCATGTCCAGCCATCACTGTGTGAGAGGCGGGGGACACCCTGGACAGGTCTCCAGTCCATCACAGGGACACTTGGACATGTCTCAGTCCATCACAGGGACACTTGGACATGTCTCAGTCCATCGCTGGGACACTTGGACATGTCTCAGTCCATCGCTGGGACACTTGGACATGTCTCAGTTCATCACTGGGACACTTGGACATGTCTCAGTCCATCGCTGGGACATTTGGACATGTCTCAGTCCATCACTGGGACACTTGGACATGTCTCAGTCCACCGCTGGGACACTTGGACATGTCTCAGTCCATCACTGGGACACTTGGACATGTCTCAGTCCATCGCTGGGACACTTGGACAGTTCTCAGTCCATCACAGGGACACATGAACAGGTCTTAGTCCATCACAGGGACACATGAACAGGTCTTAGTCCATCACAGGGACACATGAACAGGTCTTAGTCCATCACAGGGACACATGAACAGGTCTTAGTCCATCACAGGGACACATGAACAGGTCTTAGTCCATCACAGGGACACATGAACAGGTCTTAGTCCATCACAGGGACACATGAACAGGTCTCAGTCCATCACAGGGACACATGAACAGGTCTCAGTCCATCACAGGGACACATGAACAGGTCTTAGTCCATCACAGGGACACATGAACAGGTCTTAGTCCATCACAGGGACACATGAACAGGTCTTAGTCCATCACAGGGACACATGAACAGGTCTTAGTCCATCACAGGGACACATGAACAGGTCTTAGTCCATCACAGGGACACATGAACAGGTCTTAGTCCATCACAGGGACACATGAACAGGTCTCAGTCCATCACAGGGACACATGAACAGGTCTTAGTCCATCACAGGGACACATGAACAGGTCTTAGTCCATCACAGGGACACATGAACAGGTCTTAGTCCATCACAGGGACACATGAACAGGTCTCAGTCCATCACAGGGACACATGAACAGGTCTTAGTCCATCACAGGGACACATGAACAGGTCTTAGTCCATCACAGGGACACATGAACAGGTCTTAGTCCATCACAGGGACACATGAACAGGTCTTAGTCCATCACAGGGACACATGAACAGGTCTTAGTCCATCACAGGGACACATGAACAGGTCTTAGTCCATCACAGGGACACATGAACAGGTCTTAGTCCATCACAGGGACACATGAACAGGTCTCAGTCCATCACAGGGACACATGAACAGGTCTTAGTCCATCACAGGGACACATGAACAGGTCTCAGTCCATCACAGGGACACATGAACAGGTCTTAGTCCATCACAGGGACACATGAACAGGTCTCAGTCCATCACAGGGACACATGAACAGGTCTCAGTCCATCACAGTGACACATGAACAGGTCTTAGTCCATTACAGGGACACATGAACAGGTCTCAGTCCATCACAGGGACACATTGAGACAATCTGACAACAGTCTTGCTGAGGAGCGGCAGCTCTACCAACTGCACCACTGTGCTGCCCTATGTGTGAACATAACAGTAATTTGACCACAGAGCAACTTTTCCTGATTTTTTTCTTCAGAGCCACTATGTTAGACGGTAAAAGGTTTTAGGCTGGTTGGATTTGAGCCCTTGAAGAAGTTTTTAAAATACTTTGCACATTATGCCAATTTTCATGAAAAATGCTACATTTTCTGTCATGAGCTCTGTCCTCTGCCACATGCCAAGCTCACTTATCTTCCGCAATCAGCGCTCATGCCCTGCAACTGCTGCCCACTCTATATACAGTAAGAGCTCCATCCACACAAGATCTCTGCCAGATTATCAAACACTTTTGCTAGTAGATATTCAGTCATTCTTTCATGTCCACACCTGACCCTCTTGTCTCGACCTCATGCTGTTTCCTGGATTCATTGCCCTGCCTGCCCGTTTATTCTGCATTTCTGACCCTGATATCTACAACCCCTTTATGCTCATTGGTTTTTGGATTTCGGATTCCCCTCTGGATTTGTTCTCGGACCTCGGCCTCCCTGTGTATGACCCCTGCTTCTCGTCTCAGACCATGATTAAAGTTTGCCCTTCAGTCGGATCAACTCACAGCATTAAGTCAAGTCAAGTCGAGGTTCTCTATTTGTCATTCGCACCACATGTGGTACATGTGGTGGAACGAAATTGTTACTTGGTCAATACTTTTGTTCAGATATAAGTGCAGGACCATGTAAAGGTCTGTGTCAAATTTCCTAAAGATACGATTCGTCATTTTTCTGTGACAAAATGTTTCAGACAGCAAGCCATAGACAAATGTTTGTCAAAATTAACCCACTTACTCAGAAGTTACTCTCTTAGCAATAGTTTGAATTTTATTTTATAAAATATTAAAGCTAAAACTATTTGCCTGTGCATATCTTTCACATTAAAAAAACAAAAAATCATAAAGAGTCCATGGTATGTAGATTTTAGATGCAGTCCCACAACATGAGTTATACCTGAGCCATGCACACTCATTTGTGTAAGGAGCAAAGAGACGGTGAAACACACAGAGACAGGCCTCATTAAGAGCAGTAAAAAGCTGCTCGTCAACTGAAGCCGAATGCATTGCCTCTGCTGAGGTTGCTATGGTGAAGTGACGTAACTGGTTAGATAAGAACGGGTGTAGAGAGGGCATGACATAACACTCAGTAACTCAAGCGCTTCATATTTGCTGTAACTCAAATAGGATTGCACCAGTGGATACTCATAAACATGTAAACAACTACAAATAATTAAATAAATAAAATCAGTTAGTTTTGTTAAAGCAATGTAAGGATTATCAGAGTCAGAGTCAGAGAGTCTTTATTGTCATTTGCACCGCATGTGGTACATGTGATGAAAACGAGATTATGTACACGGGGTCCCAGTTACATCCAACAACAAATGCAAGAGAAAAACAGTAATAACATCTAGAATTAACTAAGAGAAACATCAACTAGTAATACACTAAGCCCTAATGTAGTGGGAAAAAAAAGAAAAAAAAACATCATTATAAACAGCAGCACGAACATGAGTCTGTATGGATACGGATAGTACGGATCGGAAGTAACACATCTAGCACCATCACATTGAACACAGGGGCCCCACAAGGATGTGTGCTGAGCCCCCTTCTATTCACCCTGCTAACACACGACTGCACACCATCGTACAGCTCCAACCACTTCATCAAGTTTGCGGACGACACAACAGTGGTAGGTCTCATCAGCAACAACGATGAGACGGACTACAGGAACGAGGTGAGCCGCTTGGCCTTGTGGTGCGGACACAACAATCTCACTCTCAACGTGGAGAAGACAAAGGAGATTGTTGTGGACTTCAGGAAGAGGGATGCACAACATGCCCCTCTGACCATCAACAGCACCGCAGTGGAGAGAGTGGACAGCACCAAGTTCCTGGGAGTGCACGTCTCAAAGGACCTGTCCTGGAGCAGGAACACTGCAGCACTGGCCAAGAAGGCTCACCAGCGCCTCTACTTTCTCCGCAAGCTGAAAAGGGCTGGAGCTTCAACCCCCATCATGTGCACCTTCTACAGGGGTGCCATAGAAAGTGTCCTGACCAGCTGCATCACGGTGTGGTTTGGTGCATGCACTGCATCATGCCGCAAGAGCCTCCAGCGCATCGTGAAAGCAGCTGAGAAGATCGTCGGCACCTCCTTGCCCTCACTGCAGGACTTACACAGCAAACGCCTCACTCGGAAAGCCCACTGCATGGCAGGTGATCCCACACACCCACTACACAGCCGCTTTAGACTGCTGCCATCAGGGAGGAGACTGAGGAGTCTCCAGGCTCGAACCAGCAGACTGAGAGACAGCTCTGTTCATCAGGCAGTCAGAATGCTAAACACTCTGCCTGCTCTGCCTCCCCTCCCATTTGAACTGCCTTAACACAAAAAACTTTCTCACACATTACCACTCAACACAAAGTTTTTAACACTGGACCCTGTGTCATCAAACGGGTTATTCACTAAACTCTCGGTCATGTGCTCATTCAGTTTGCACTACTTCTCATATTTGCACTAATGTTTGTATTACATTACTGCCTATAGTCATACTACTGTTTACATTCACTGTTTACATTTATTAATACGGTTTACATTTACTACTACTGCTTTACATTTATTACTACTGTTTACATTTACACTACTTTTATCTATACTACTGCAGATATATATATACAGGTAGTCCCCGACTTACGAGCGAGTTCCGTTACAACGAGTTGCTCGTAACACGGAAATCTCGTAATTCGGAACGGCCGCCACGTGTCTCGTAAGTCCGGAATTTCGCTCGTAAGTTGGAACGGTTTTGCTAGCGCGACTACAAACACTCGTTTTTCATCGAAAAACTGCTTACGAGTGCATAAAAATGATCGGAAACGTGTGTCCACATGTTTAGCTAACGAACTGTGGTGAAAAAACACAGAAAAACTCGGTATTTTTTGCGTTTTTTCCAAAAATTCGCCAGCTCGTAAGTCCGGAACCTCGTAGGTCAGAGCGCTCGTAAGTCGGGGACTACCTGTAGCATTCTCTGACTAGCCTTATCTAAGGATGCCAAATGTGCCTTATGTGCCTCACTGCATATGCCACTTTGCCTCTATACCAACATCAACTACCTCATACATATACTGTGTACATTAACTTATATGCTGCTGTGCCACTCTTTGCAAATGTCAATGCTAGAACCTTCAGTTTATTTTATAGATATACTTTTTATACTTTTTATACTACTATGTAAAAACTCAGGACAGTATTACACTGCACGGGCGGCCGTGGTGTAGTGGTAATGGCAGTCGTCTCCCGATCGGAAAGTTGGCGGTTCGACTCCCGGGACCCGCACCATGTGTCGTTGTGTCCTTGGGCAAGACACTTAACCCTGAGTTGCTCCCGGTAGGACTGGAAAGCACCTTGCATGGTAGTCTGCCGCCACCGGTTTATGAATGTGTGTAGCATTCAATATATGTGTAGCACTTTGAGATTTTCAGTAATGAAAAGTGCGTTATAAATTGAATTAATTATTATTATTATTATTATTATTATTATTATTATTTTATGCTTATGTTCATTGGGTGTTTGGTGTTTTAGGGGTGTTTGGTGTTTCAGTGTTGGTGTAAATTTTCATACTTTTATACTATTATGAAAAACTCAGGACAGTGTTACACTTTTACTATTTTATGCTTATGTTTATTAAATGTTTTAGTGTTTAGTGTTTAGATGGTTACTGTTGCACCGAGGGACTGAGAGAAACGCAATTTCGGTCCTGTGTATGTCCTGTACATATTGCAGTTCTGACAATAAAGTTGACTTTGATTTTGGTATGAGCAGATGGTCACAGATGAACACAGCAACAAGAAAACAGATCAGCATCAGCATGATGTGATATTTTGCAGTGTTTATTCTCTGCCGTGGTGTAGTGGTAATGGCAGTCGTCTCCCGATCGGAAAGTTGGCGGTTCGACTCCCGGGACCCGCACCATGTGTCGTTGTGTCCTTGGGCAAGACACTTAACCCTGAGTTGCTCCCGGTAGGACTGGAAAGCACCTTGCATGGTAGTCTGCCGCCACCGGTTTATGAATGTGTGTAGCATTCAATATATGTGTAGCACTTTGAGATTTTCAGTAATGAAAAGTGCGTTATAAATTGAATTAATTATTATTATTATTATTATTATTTATTTATTCATGAGTCTAACAGCCTCAGGGTAGAAGCTGTTCCTCAGTCTAGTGGTTCTACATTTGATGCTCCTCAACCTCCGTCCTGAGGGGAGTGGGGCAAAGAGTGAGTGTGCTGGGTGAGTGAGGTCTTTCATGATGCAGGTGGCTCTTTTCCTGCATCTGGAGGTGTAAATGTCTGTGATGGTGGGGAGACTGACTCCAACAGACTTCTGTGCAGCCTTCACCACTCTCTGTAGAGCTTTCCTCTCTTCAACTGTGCAGCCTCCATGCCACACGTTGATGCTGGAGCACAGGACGCTCTCCACTGCACACCTGTAGAAGGAGGTGAGGACTGGGCTGCTCAGACCAGCTCGTCTCAGCCGTCTGAGGAAGTAGAGTCTCTGATGACCTTTCTTGATCAGGCTGGTGGTGTTGTTGCTCCAGCTGAGGTTATCATTCAAGTGTACACCCAAGTATTTGTAGCTGGAGACCACTTCCACCACTGATCCACCTATGTTCAGTGGGGCATGGGTGTGTTTGTTCCTTCTGAAGTCCACAATCATCTCCTTATCAAGATTAAATCAGATTTTCAAGTTCAGATAAAAAATATTAAGGTTTTTCCTCCATCACATTAAGTGCCAGTCAGTTGTTTGGAAATTGGGGACCACAGAAGTTTGGCTATGGTCATATCACTAAATTCCAAACAAAATATGCTCTTTTTAAATCAAAGTGTTACGAGGCAGGACATTATTCACTCTGGTCCACACAATGTAAAAACAATGGATAAATACAAGCTCGTATGAACGTGGCTGTGGCAACTCAGTGTTCAATGCTGTACAGTAGTCTGTAAAACTGAGGTTGCGGGTTGAAGCACATGTTGTCACGAAGGGCCTCCAACGACTCATTGCTTTTTGATTTGTTGAAAATGTAATTCTATTGGATTATGGGAGCTGATCACTGAAACATGATGCTATTCATTTTATCTTCTAATGAAACAGGAATAATTTATTTATTTGTTTTCTCTTACAGCAGACTTCCCAGTGAAGGTGAATGTACCTTCTTATGCTGCTGATGTATTTCATGCTGTTATGTTCATTCGTACTCATCTGCTCACACACTCATGTTCGTGCTGCTGTTGTTCAGCGCATTGTTTTTATAGTGCTTAGTGTATTCTTAGTTTAAAAAATTTCTTAGTTCATATCTTAGATCTTATTACTGTTTTTCTTTTACATTTTATACTTTTGTTGGATGTAACTGGGACCCTGTGCATACAATTTCGTTCCACTACATGTACCACATGTGGTGTGTGTGTGACAATTAAAGAAACTTTGACTTTTGACTTCCTCCCCCAGAGCTTTTGCCCCATTTTTGGTCACCTTAGCCCAAAGATGCATTAAAGAGAACAAAGTCATAAAGCAAAAAGCAAGAAAGTAAACTTGTCTGTTTGCAGGATCTAGATGTTAAATGATAAGTGGTTCTGAGCTATGGTATCGAGATTAATAACAGTAATACATCCTCAAAATCTTGTTGGGTCTGACTATTTTTAATAACCTTTGAACTTTCATTAAATTACTACATACCGGTAGTCACTGAAAGTAAATTTCACCTTAGCAGGTGCTTTTCAGAAAATGCTGCAACCCAATTTAAAGATTATCTTCCATGGTTTTCCTCTGTCTTGCAGAGTAATACAGGTAATCCCCAATTTACGAGCGCATCGACATACAAGGTTCCGGACTTACGAGCTCACTAATGAACATTAAATTTGTAAAGAACATACAGAAAATACAGGACTTTCATGTGTTTTTAGATGAAAGTGTGTTAGCTAACCGTTTGGAAACAAGTTTCTGAGCATGTTTATGAACTAGTATGAACGTTTGTGATGAAAAACGAGTGTTCGTAGTAGCGCTAGCATAAATTTTCCGACTTACGACCAAAAATACGGACTTTCGAGCAACACGTGTTTCGGTTTCCGACATACGAGATTTTGTGTTACGAGCACCTCGTAGGAACAGAACTCGCTCGTAAGTCGGGGACCCCCTGTACATCAGAGAGCAGTGACTTAGATCATCTACTTTGTAGTTGATAATTTTACAACTACTTTGCAAACTTCACTCAATAAAACTGCTCCGCTGAAAAAGAAAATAATCAATCAGAGGAGACTAGCTCCTTATTCAATTCTGAGTTATGTACTTTAACACAGACATCTAGAAAGCTGGAAAGAAAATGGTGCTCCACTAACGTTGAGGAATCTTATTTATCCTGGAGATAGTCTGCTAACATACAAAAAAGCGCTCCGTAAATCTAGAACTTCATATTATTCATCTTTAATTGATGAGAATAAAAATAACGGTATGTTTCAGCAACTTTGCACTTAAAAACAAAACGTCAACCATCAAAAGCAATAAGATGGTTACATTACTTTAATCTAACACTGTAGTATTTTTTGCCTTTCAACACAATACAAATAACAGGAATGCATCAAAATGTTACAAAAACATACAAAGTATGTAATACAAATACAGTACATGTAATGATTTACAACCTACGCTTTGTCATATATTTACCCACAAAAAATTAAATAAAATTAAACACACCAACCTACAGTGTGTAAAACAAAACCGTTTGACAGTAGCAAACTGTGAAACTGTCAATGAGCAGGAGGCAAGAGGAACAATGGAAGGAGAACGCAGATCAAACAGAGCAACAAGAAAAGAAACGAGGAGAGCAGGTCCAAAGTAGCTTTAATGGCAGTCCCACTTATCAGGAATAGATCCCTCTCTTCAACTCATCTTTCATCAGTATCTTAGAGCCAAGTGAGAATCCAAGAATACATATGACGGGTACTAAAATAGGGTTTTAGCAGGGTGATGAATTAGTTAGGGAGCATTCAAGGAGCAAAGAGAGCAATTGAGCGAAAGTTTAATCAAAGCAGAAAATGACCCAGCGACAGACAAGGTGATGTGTCAGAGATGTGTTTGTCCATCATAAATTAATTCTGAACACATTTGTGCAAGTAACATATTATTGGAGTCTAATCACACAAAGATGACTTCTTGTTAACAGTATGGCTTCAATCAGGAGACAAGGACACACACTGACAGCATTAATAATTATCACAAAACACTAAACAGCTTTTCTTGTTTTAATGTTGGAATGTAAATTTGATATTCATACTTTTTTTTTTTTACAAACAAAGACTTCTGAAGCGATTGTAGAAAATAATACATTTTTTTCTCCAAATACATACATGTCAAGCCCTTTAGATATGAACCTGTATTCTGACCTCCAGAAATCCATAAATTCACAAAAAAATCCATAGAAGTCTCACACAGCACAAACTTTATTTATACTGTACTGTAAATGGACTGGATTTACAGTATATCACCTTTCTATCTTATCAAGACACTCAAAGCTCTTTACAATGCACTCTGTGCCCTTCTTTACCTCCAACCAGTGGTGGGATGTAACTATAACAATAATAATAATAATAATGAATTCAATTTATAATGCACTTTTCATTAATAAAAATCTCAAAGTGCTACAAAGTGCAATAAAAGCAAAGATCAAAATAAAACAAGTGATAAAATCAAGTAAAATCAATAAAGTTATCAACTAAGATCAAAGATAAAATCATGTGGAGGCAGAATAGGCTTGCTTAAAAAGAAAAGTCTTTAAGCCGCTTTTAAAGTCAACCAGTGACTGTGGAGCTCTCAGGTCATCAGGGAGGGAGTTCCACAGGCGGGGGGCAGCCACACTGAATGCTCGGTCTCCCATGGTCCTCAATTTGGTCCGAGGAATGTGAAGTAGATGACTGTTCTGTGACCGTAGAGACCGGGTGGATGAATATGGAGCAAGAATGTCCTTTAGATAGTCAGGTGAAGTTCCGTGTAAGCATTGATGTGTAATGAGAGCAGTTTTGTACTGAATTCTGTAGGTGACAGGAAGCCAATGGAGGTTAATGTACTTAAGTACAATTTTCCTGTATCTGTACTTTACTTAAGTAGAGTTAAACGCTGGTACTTTCGACTTTTACTCCACTACATTTTACATTAAGTATATGTACTTTCTACTACATTACATTTCTATAATGTGTTGTGTTACATGTTACATTCACATTGCGTTTTTCTTGGTTGTTTGTTAGTTTAAAAATAATCAGTGGTGAGAGGGGAGTCGGTCCATTGAAATACTTAAAAGTGGACAGGTAACATTAGACCCGCCTTCAAGAAGAGCTGGACCAATGACGTATATTCTAGTATAACTGTCATTGAGCTGGACGCACCCGCAGCACCGCTAACACACCCAAAATGGATTCCACCATGGAGAGTCAGCCAGAAGATACGCGATACGATGGGACACACATCAGAGGCAACGAGGGGTTCAGTGTCTTGCCCAGGGACACCAACATGTGACTGCTGTTGGAATCGAACCCCCAACTTTCTCACTGGAGGATGGCTATTCTAACCACTTAGCCACAGCTGCCCTCTAACACATATGATATAAATACTATGTTGAATGTAGGTATGTACAACTGAAATATTCATCCATCCATCCATCCATCCATCTTTAACAACTTTTTCCTTTTTGGGTCACAGGGACCACTGGTCCCCATGTCCAACAGTCACTGTGCAGGACGCGGGGTACACCTTGGACAGGTCTCCAGTCCATCACAGGGACACATAGAGACAAACGAGACAAACAACCATTCACTCTCTCACCTGGGACAATTTAGAGTTACCAATCAGTCTAACATGCATGTTTTTGGTCTGTGGGAGGAAACTGGAGAAAACCCAGAGAAAACCCACACATGCACGGAGAGAACATGCAAACTCCACTCAGAAAGGCCCCCGGCTGGGATTTGAACCGAGGTGACTTGCTCGCTGAGAGGCGGCAGCTCTATGAACTGCGCCGCCGTGTTGCCCACAACTACTGTAAAATATACACAGCACAATCCAGAAAGCACCTGGCTGTCCTCACAGGTGATCCTGGTTGTATTCAGTTACAGCCTTCTTGATCAGTTGAAGCTGCCTCTGTTAGCACAAAGTCATCAAGAGTCTGTGTTCACCTTGCACTGGAGGAGTGCAGTGAGAGGGTGAGATGTCATGGCTGTCCTGCATTCTATGTGAATTTTTCTCACTTTGGAGAATATTCTCTCACAGTCTGCGTTGTTGTGTGGTACGGAGCGCAGGGCAATTATGGTTTTCTGGAGGTTTGGGAACCTTTACTGTTCCTTGGGTGGTCTTCATTTGCAGAATGGAATCTTGTACAGTGTCCATTCAGAGTTGTCTCTATCCATCCAGAAGCTATTGTTCCTCATCCTCCAGGAACTGGTATTACTCAAGTTCCTTCTTCAGGTCCTCCTGGTTCACTGAACTTGCTGGCAAGGGAGACAACTACAGAAATCAAATGACCCATCCATCCATCCATCCATCCATTATCTTTACCCGCTTCTTCCATTGTGGGTCACGGGGGTCGCCGGTGCCCATGTCCAGCAATCACTGTGCGAGGGGCGGGGTACACCCTGGACGGGTCACCATCACAGGCCCACATAGAGACAAACAACCATTCACTCTCTCACTCACACCTAGGGACAATTTAGAGTTACCAATCAGCCTAATGACTTTTGGCTGAATGGATTACATCTTGGGGATTTTCTGAGACAGGTTCCATTGGTACGGTCGTTTTTAATTTGGACATTTCTGAAGCGAGTGGACCGACACAGACTGAAGGTAGATGTCATTAAAGTTCTGCCTGTCTCCAAAAATAATCATGTTTATCTGACATTCGGCTCCCCGACTGGCCTTGATAGGCCGTCTTATCTCAAAACGCCTGGGATGTTTTGTAAACTTGACGCTCTTAAGGCCGGGATACACTCAAGCGTCCTCACGGTACGCCTATACGCAGCGTACGTACGCCAAGGCAAAAGCGTAGCCCCGCGTAGCCCCTCAGGGCAAGTACGCGCAAAACTATTTTTTTACTACGCATACGTGATGCGCGATGCGCGCATACGCGATGCACGGTGTCTCCAATAAACGGTACAGAACGTTGTGGCCGGAAATGTGTTCACATCGGACTGTTGTTGGTGAGACACACTCCAGTTCCCGCATGAAGTAAAATGGAGGAAGATGAGAAGGTCTGTGAAGAGGTGAGGAGACACAGAAATTTGTATGACACCTCCATGCGAGAGTACAAAGATCTACAAAGGACCAGGAATGCATGGAACGAAGTGGCTGCGACCGTGGGAAAGGACGTCGAGTTTTGCAAAGCCAGGTGGAAATACATGAGGGACAGATTTGTGCGGGCAAAGAAAAAAATTAAGGGCAAAAGTGGCGATGGGGCCGGTTCAGGTGTCCCACCGATCTATAAGATACTGTCCTGGCTGAACAGTTTCATCAAAACCAAAGACACAGAGACCAATGTGCCTGCAGTAAGTATTTTCTATTTATAAGCTAATTAATAATGTAATTAATTATCCAAAAATCGTCACACTTCATTAAAAAAAATACAATTGAATTATTAATCATACACTTCTTAAATAAGTTGTAATAAAGATTTTTTTCATCAACATTCAATCGCTCTGCATTGTGTACTTGATAGGAAATCAGCTATGGCTCCAGTGGTGTTCCTTCTCCAGCCTGTGACGTTCCTTCTCCTGTCAGCACCATGAACAACAGCTCCAACCAAAACAGCTCATCACATTTTTCATCTGAACTCCCCTCCAATTCAAGTTCCTCCAGCAATAACACACTGGCTCCAACAGAACCTGCATGCTCCAGTGAGTTTACTGCCCCACCTGCCCCTGACTTTCCTGATGAACCACCTGCCCCAAGACAGTCAGCTGCCCCAAGACATTCACCTGCCCCCAGACATTCACCTGCCCCAAGACGGTCAGCTGCACCTCGCACCAGCACACCACCAGCGAAGCAGGGAAGGAAGAGGGGATGGGCTGCTACAGCGGACACAGAGACCGCTGCATTGGCGAACCGCCTCCAAGCAATTGATCGGGAAAAGCAAGTCGAAGACGCAGAGACACATTTCGGCGTGGTAATTGCTGACATGATGAGAACCATTCCAGAAGCAGACAGAGACGAACTTCGATTAAACATTCACCAATTGATTTTTAACTTTAAGCAACGATATGTAAATCAGCAACCATTAACAAATGATCAACAATTTCCAAATGAGCCGACGTACACCCTGCATCTGCAGCCACTGTAATTTTTTATTAGAGCCGACGTACACCCTGCATCTGCAACCACTGTAATGTTTTATTAGAAGTTATTATTTAGAAGTTGTTGTTTTTTAGAAGTGTTCATTTTGTAGATTTGTTTTTTAGACGTGTTCCTTTTTGTAGAAGTGTGCATTTTGTATTAGTGTAGTTTGTTTACAAGTGTTCATTTTACAGTAGTAAATGTTCATTTTATAGAATTGTGTTTTTTTTTTAAATGTTCATTTTGTAGGAGTGTAGTTTTTTTACAAGTGTTCAATTTACAGGAGTTGTATTTCAAAGATGTTGATTTTATAGAACTGTTGTTTTTTAGAAGTTTTGTTTAAAGTGTTATTAAAGACTGTTAAAATGTCAATGCCAGTGCTTTCACCTTATTTTATAGATATACTAGTTTCACTGTTATACCACTATGCAAAAAACTCAGGACTGTATTACTGCAATTAAGCTGTAGATAAAAAAAACTTCCCCATATGTATCTTTTTTTTTACATCTAAAAGTTATTTACTTTGATACAAAAGCTCATTGTTCTTCAAACAAAATGACGAACAGATGAGTGTTGTTATCAATTTATTGATAGGCAATCACACATTCAACCTTCCTCTTGTTATTGTGGCCTGTTGCCAGGGCACTGAACCATCTGGTGATGAGAAGAAGTCACGCAGGTTGTTCCTCACTGCATAGGCAGTTCTTCCAGCACTCCTTGTGGCGGCAGTTCTTCTTAATGGAGTCTCCAGATCGTTTCCTGCAACCTGCCTCCATTCTCCTATAAGTATGAAAAACAAGTAAAGAAATCATTAGAGTGGGTGGGTTGTATTCTACTCTTTAGATGAGCTACGGAAGAAAATAAATGTTCCGGTATGTGACTTTGTGCATGATTACCTGGTACGATGTCTCCTGTTGATGTGTCAGTGTCCACGTAATTTGTGGGTATGTACTGCCTGGAATCGTCATTGTAGGCCAGCCAGTTGTGTAAAGCAACACATGCTTTTACCACATGGACACTTTTGGCTGGATTATATTCCATGGCGCGGCCGAACACCCTCCATCTGGATGACAAGATGCCAAAAGCGTTCTCGATTGTTCTCCGAGCCCTGCAGTGGCGGTAGTTGTACACCTGCTGCGCTTCCTCCAGATTTGAGCCTGTGCATGAAAGAATATCAAAATTATTAATAAATGCAATTTGGTTTATTTATTTTTCACCTGTTCAAAAGGAAGTTGTCGCAGAGCACGTTTCACCATAGATTTCTAGTCATAACAGCAATTATAATAGAAGTAGTAATATTACTCGTTCCCAAAAGGTGAATACAGCTGTATCCCACCAAAACAACCGCATCATTGATTAATAAGCTTACCAGGATATGGACGCATAAGATTTTGATGGAGTGGAAACGCTGCATCCCCCACAAACACATGCGGACTCTCCACAGTGGTCCCAGGTAGTACAGCAGGTGGTGGAATAGCCAGGGTACTGTTCATCAGCTGTTGCCCAAACACACTCTCCTGGAAGACGCCGCCATCACTCTGACGTCCATATGCTCCCACATCCACCATCGTGAAGCGGTAATGTGCATCACACGCAGCCAGGAGGACGAGAGAGTGGGTCCCTTTGTAATTAAAGTAGTCACTCCCAGATGACGGAGGGCAACGAATCCTGACATGTTTACCATCCACAGCTCCTGATAACAAACAATAATTTCATTGTTTTGAGGTATTTATAGTACTAATATGGACATTAATCAACAAAAGTACACAAACTGCTAACATAAAGACAAACGAACCAACCTAAAAGGTTAGGAAAATCCCAGATTCGCCAGAAATCACGTGCAATCGCTGTCCACTGATGGCTAGAGGGGAAGGCTACGAAGTCCGGCTGAAGAGCTGTCCAAATGGCTTTACATACCTGAAGTACAAATATAAGTATATTATGAAGTATTATTAAGTATAGTATAAATATATATTCTACATATTTTTTTTCATAAACATATATATATATATTCTTATATAAACACACATATTCAGTATATATGTATTAATACACACATTTACATATATATATTTTTTAATGTATTACATACATATATATATATATGTATATATGTATATATTTATTTACATATATATATATATATATATATATATATATATATGTATATACTGTATATAATGAATATTTATATACATTTATATCTACATAAACAACTACTGTAGTTCATCCGCAGCTGACTTCAACAATACACATCTACTGTATACAGATCACAGCATCATTTTGTTTACTCCACGACTCACCTCGGACATTATTCTTGACACAGTTGATGTGCCCAGGCGGTAGCTGGCAGCGACACTCTGTTCAGAGCAACCAGTCGCCAAGATGCGCAGCGTGACTGCCACTCTCTGTGCAGCGAGGACAGGAGAGCGGTGGCTGCCCTGATGGAGAAGAAACGGTGCTAACCGCCCAACTAGCTCATCGAACTTGCTGTAATTCATTCTAAAATACTGGAAATGCTTCTCGCTGTCCATCCTTTGCATGTCCATAACCAGAGTATTAAACTCTCCTTCTTCATCCCTGGTCTCGTTTAATGGCCTCACGTACCACCTTCTTCTTCTTTTACGTTTTTTTAATAACAATAACAGGCAAACAATCTCTTCCTCTCTTCTTCTTATTGACGCCATTTTTTTTTTTCGCGCAGAAAAACTAGCGGAAGTGACGATACGGAGGAAATGACGTTAGAATTTGGAGCGAAAAACTAGCGGAAGTGACAATCGGAAGTGACGGTACGGAGGAAATGACGTTAGAATTTGGAGCGAAAACACGAGAATCTACGCGAGAACGAAAGCCGAGCTGTAGCAGCCGCTCCGTATTCGCGCGTATACGGAGTCTGCTTCACTGTATCTCGGCCTTTACCCTCCCAAATCTGCTACTCCATGGACGTCAGTGGAGCCCAGCTAAATAAACATTCCCCCCCCAAGTACCTGCCTTTGAGACTCCTCTCTCCTCCCCCTTCTGCGTAATGTTGGTGTCATTATGTGCTTGTGTGCGAGATTTTTTTCATTACCACATGTTTGACCTTCACAGGTCAGAAATGTGTTAGGAATTTTTTTGTCTCCAAACCCTATGTGTTATTTTTCATCACTTTTGTCTGTCCAGCAGATCTCACTTGTAAATGAGTCTTTGAGACTCAATGTGATTCATCTGTTTAAATAAAGGTTGAATGAATAATGCATGTTTTTGGACTGTGGGAGGAAACCAGTGTACCCGGAGAAAACCCACACATGCACGGAGAGAACATGCAAACCACCCAGGAAGGCCCCTGGACCGGGCTT
>JBBPBX010012277.1:18182-29688 GCA_038048925.1 Garcialebias charrua | reverse complement strand
TGTCTCTTTGCCTTTATGTCTAATTCAGCTCTAAGACCCGAGGCTTTGACGGTGCAGAGTGCTCAGTCTGTGCTCTTCTCCCATCCAATTTGATGCTGACGTGCAGAGAGAGAGAGAGAGAGAGAGAGAGAGAGAGAGAGAGAACCTACAGACGAGCTTTAAGTTATGTAATAAGATCAGCTGCAGACTAATGCCGCACATCACATATATCAGGCAGCTATTAGTGGCTTTGTGATGGAATGACCATTTGTCTGTCTGTTCACATATTTTAGGTCTGTTCCTAATGAACAATGGGGGAACAGATGCTCTTTGAACCAAAGATAATAACTGATGTAACACGTTGCCGATGGTATGGCTAATACTTTGTAGCTCCTATGATATTTTATTATGGATGGATGGATAAATGGATGGATAAATGGATGAATGATGTATGTATGTATGTATGTATGTATGTATGTATGTATGTATGTATGTATGTATGTATGTATGTATGTATGTATGTATGTATGTATGTATGTATGTATGTATGTATGTATGTATGCATGAATGAAATGATGGCTGGATGATGGCTGGAAAAATGGATAGCAGGATGAATGGATTGTGCATGGATGGATGATGGACAAATGGATGGATGGATGAATGGATGGATGATGCATGGATTATGAATGATTGGTGGATGATGGATCACTGGATGATGTATGGGTGGATGATGGATGGATGGATGGAAGGATGCAATGGCTGGCTGGAAGAATGCAATGGATGGATGGATGTTGGATGGATGGACGATTGATGGATGGATGAATGAAAACCTGCACCACAGAGAATGAAATCAAAAAAATCAGTTTCAGGGTAAAAATGGACTAAGTTTAGAACACAACAACTTTTGATTCAATCAAATTGTGTTGGAGCTGGAACCACAAGAAAACATGTGACCACTGCAACTGTTGTTCTCAACCTGTGGGGGGCACCCACCTCCCCCGTGGGGGAGGTGTCTCACTATACCGCAAAAAAGTGAAAGTGGATGTGAGGGTTTCTTACACAGACCAGCCAGAGAGACGCTGAATGGATTCCAAAAATATTCTTAATTTATTACAAAAAGTCCAAAAATGGTGAATTGGGCCCAAAACTAAGGTCAACATGACAAACTACAGCTCAGGTTGTAGCACAAACAATTCAAGCACAGAACTGACCTAACAAACATAAGACATAAGGGGAACTTAAATAGTGGCTGATCAGACCACTGCTGACACACAAGGGGTAATTAAACATACAAGAACTTAAACAAATACTGGTCAACACAATGCTAAACCTTTAAATTAAATAAATACTATTAGAACTAAACTGCTGTTGCAGAAAGTGCCTCCACTGCATGTGATGAATGGCTCAGTGAGTGGTGTGTGTGGGAGGGTGAGATGTGTGTCGGCCGTCCGCCGGGGAATTATTGTTTAATTGCCATCCAGAGTGGGGGTAGTGTTGCAGAAAGTGCCTCTGTTGCATGTGATGAATGGCTCAGTGAGTGGTGTGTGTGTTGTGGGAGGGTGAGATGTGTGTCGGCCGTCCGCCGGCCAGAAGAGGGCGCTACGTGCTCATGTTCTGCACGTGTTGAGAAGAGCAAGACGTGACGGTGTGTGTGTGTGGAGAAAAGTAAACGGCAAAGTAAAACGCGGCTGTAAGAAAGTCTGTTTGTGCACCTGTTGGCTGTAATTATTATTAAAAACAAGAGGATTAACCTTCAGCCACCGTGTGGTTTATGTGCAAGGCAAGTGAGGGAGTTAACCCTGAAGCAGAGACTTCAGCCCTGGAGGAAGATCTCCCCTGTGTCTTTTGACCACGGATGAAAGACTGAGCAGGAAAGGTTAACACTGGCGACCACGAAGGGACCTCTTCGCCTTGCTGGACAAGTGGTGAGCTTTGAATGAGAGAGATAATAACGGCTAGCAATAAAGCCGAGAGACTGCATTAGCCTGCTATATTAGCCTGCTGTTTAACAACCACAAGATGGACGCCGCCGCCCGCTCCTTTAAAGACTATGGGTTTGAAACAGATTATTCCAACCCGTTTATGACATTGGATATTTCTTCTGAGAGTGCAGTGTGTAGAAAAGCTGCCAAAGATGTGAAATGTGAACATTACAACCCTTTTCTGTGTGATGAACGCTGTTTTAGCTCGTACGCTAAAGGAGGGGACATGTTTGCACCGCGCCAAGGCCCCGCTCAGCCACAGTTTACTCCTACAAATCCATTCATTGATGCCAAATGTCAAGGTTATAACGCTCATGGAGGGGCTGCAGATGACAGAATGCATTTCTACTCAACCCCCACGTTTCAAATGAAAGATAATTATATGGACTCCAACCCATTTACTTCTGCTCATATGCAAAGTTTTGTGCACAGCACGCCGGCCCCTGTCAACCCAGTGACATTTCCAGCTGTGCATTGTACCCCTTCTCATAACCTGGATGGAACGATAAGCTACAAGCAAACCCCTGCACGGCCCCAGCCCCGATTAAAACCAAATAAAACTCGTTTCATGGTGCAGCAGCCTTTATCCGACAGTGAGGAGGATGGAGATCCTAGAGAGAGGGTCCCCACCTTACGTCCGGGCCAATACGACGGTACCACACCATGGACAGAATTTCTGCACAGGTTTGAGAGCTGCGCCGAAGCGAACTATTGGTCCGAAAAGACTATGACAGTGCAGCTGAAATTCTGCCTGGTTGGCGCAGCGGGGGCCATTGTCCACAGAAACCCTCGCTCTTACAGATGGGACTACCGCCGCCTGGTGGACGAACTGGAAACTGCATACGGCCCATCTTCTGATCATGCCGCTGCGGTTGCAGTAGAGCTGAGGCAGCGTGTACGGAAACATGGAGAGGACCTGCACGTTTTCAGAGACGATATTTACGGGAAAGTGGCTGTGGCTTATGGTGGCAGAGCAGAAGCTGAACAGGACTCTATTGCTGTTGAAGTTTTCACAAACGGTTTGGGTGATGCTGAAATAGTTCAGAAACTATTAGAGCAACGACCAGCCACGCTCGCCCGTGCATATGAAATAGCCCATGCTCATGAGACCACAAAAAGGGCTGCAGCTTATGTCACCAGTACCATGCAGTCAGGAGCCCGCGGCATGGTTGAACGACGGCCCAGAGCTGCTGTAGTCAGAGCCAATGACCAACATGAAAGTGTTAATAAAACTACACCTGTAACCAACCCTTCACCGAATCAGTTTGCCACACACCCACCCTCAGCCTTTAATAACCGCAAAAATTTGGCGAAGGGGAGAGTCCGTTGCCACAATTGTCAAGGTTGGGGTCACATCCAGAAGCAGTGCCCCTCGCCCCACAAGACCACCAAAGCTTTGACATTCAGTAGCTCCTCCGGTGATACCCAAGAACCCACCGTGCTCCACCTGAAAGGCCATAGCCAAGAAATGAGTATCCTCATGCGAATCTATGAAGTGGAGGTGTGTGCTGTGTTGGACAGTGGGGCACGGAGAAATGTGCTGCCGTTGCGCTACTTTAATTCCATCCATCCTGACATGAGACCTCAGCTGCATTCATCAATTGTTGAGACTTTACTGGGGGTGGGACCTGTAGATGTGCCAGTGCTGGGTGAGGCCCAGATACCTGTCAGCATCAACAATCGCCAGGTGGATGTAGATTTTATTGTAGCAGATATAACAGGGTTAGAAGTGCTGCTGGGGCATCCCTTCCTCATGCAAGCTGAAGCCCGTCTTGACTTTGGCAGACACCGTATCATTCTGTTTGGTGAGGAAGTGCCCTACTACCAATCTGAATCTGATTTGAAGTCGCATGCAGTGAAAATATCCAGAACTGTGGTGGTGGAACCAGGACAGGAGTATGTTGTGAAAGGCAGCGTGCATCTAAGTGGGACAGCCTGCAGTGACATGATACTTAGCCCCACCAAGGGTTTTGTTGAGAAACACAAAGTACTCCTCGCCAGAGTTTTAGTTCATCCCCAGACGTCCAAAACGGTCCCCCTTCGCCTCTTTAATCCTGGCAACAAAGCTGTGACCATCAAAGAAGGATCCATGGCTGGTCTCCTCCAGCCAGCTGAAGTCATGCAGTCTTCCTATGTCTCACCGGCCGCAGACTCACCAGCCAGCTCCCCTGTAGTTCCTCTGCACCTGGAAGAGCTCTATGCCCAGAGCTCTAGGGACCTCAATGATGGTGAATGTCTCCAACTTAAACGTTTGTTTTCTACTTATGGACATGTGTTCTCTACTGGGCCTACTGACCTGGGCCGAACCAACCTCGTCCAGCACGATATTGTACTTCGTCCAGGTGCCCCGATCAAACAACCTCCACGTAAGATGGCGAAAGAGAAGCAACAATACGCCAACCAGCAGATACATGACAGCCTACAGAACGGTCTCGCCCAAAGCAGCCACAGCAGCTGGGCCTCACCCATAGTTATGGTACGTAAGAAGGATGGGACCTATCGGCTCTGCATCGATTACAGGGTTCTCAATGAGCGAACCATACCGGATGCGTATCCTCTGCCCCGTATCCAGGACACGTTGGATACACTGTCTACTGCCAGATGGTTCAGCACGTTGGACCTTACTTCAGGTTACTGGCAGGTGGAGCTGACGCCGAGAGCACGCAAAGCAGCTGCATTCTGCGCCAGGACAGGTCTCTTTGAGTGGAATGTCATGCCGTTTGGATTATGCAACGCCCCGGCGACATTCCAGCGGCTGATGGACCGTGTTTTAGCTGGCATGCAATGGGAGACCTGTCTGGTCTACCTGGACGACATCATCGTGCTGGCGAGGAATGTGTCAGAAATGTTGCAGCGGCTTGACCAGGTGTTTTACAGACTCCAACAAGCTAACCTGAAATTAAAACCTGCCAAATGCTGCCTTTTCCGCCGCGAGGTGGTTTACCTAGGTCACATAGTGTCTGAACAGGGTATAGCTACGGACCCCAGCAAGGTCCAAAAGGTCCAAATGTGGCCCACTCCATCGTCCATCCAGGAGGTTCGACGTTTCATCGGCCTGGCCTCATACTATCGCCGATTTGTAAAAGACTTTGCATCTATTGCTGAACCCCTTCATAACCTAACCATGAAAAATGCACGTTTCCAGTGGCATGCTGAACACCAAGCTGCTTTCGACGAGTTAAAGTGTCGTCTCACCTCAGCCCCCATTCTTGGCTATCCCCTGGACTGCGGTGAAATGATACTCGACACTGATGCGAGTGACACCGGCATTGGTGCTGTACTGTCGCAGATGCAGGAGGGTGTGGAACGAGTGTTGGCTTATGGCAGTCGCAAGTTGGCAAAGCCTGAACAAAACTACTGCACAACAAGACGTGAACTTCTGGCCATAGTGGATTTCACATCCCATTTTCGCCAGTATCTCCTCGGCCGGCCATTCAAGGTGCGTACGGACCACAGCAGTCTGCGCTGGCTGACCAAAATGAGAGAGCCAGAAGGACAGTTAGCTCGATGGCTTGAGAAGCTGGCTGAATATGAGTTTGAGATTGTCCACCGCCCGGGTCGACAGCACACCAATGCTGACAGCCTCTCCAGGAGACCCTGCCGCCAGTCCTGCCCATGTAAAGTGCCAAATTTTTCTACATCACCCAAAACTATCAACCATCAAGCTGTCCAGTGTGATTTGAACTCTGACACCAGCTCCCTGTTGCTGAGTTCAGTGGGGGTAGAGGACCGACCACCCACTGCCGCAGTTTGTCCAGTGGGGGTAGAGGACAGACCACCCACCACAGCAGTTTGTCCAGTGGGGGTAGAGGACAGACCACCCACCACAGCAGTTTGTCCAGTGGGGGTAAGTCAAAACACCCTCACATCAGATATAGAGACTTTAGACCAAAACACTTCCACTGATACAGACAAACCGCATCAGAATGCTCATATTGATGGATGCACTGTGAAATTGACTGAAAAAATATACGTGGCTAAGACTCTTGACACAGCTTCCTTGTTTCATGGTTGGACCATGGGGGAGCTGAGCCAGGCCCAGGATGATGATGTGGACATTGCACCCATACGCAGCTGGATGAAGGCCAGTGATAAACGCCCCCCATGGCCTGTTGTCTCACCATGCAGCCCAGCCACTAAGACATACTGGACTCAATGGAAACGACTCTACTTCAGAGATGGAGTTCTAGTCCGTCGATTCTATTGCCTCGATGACACCCAATTCTACCCACAAATTGTACTGCCACGTAAACTACAACTTGACGTGTTGAGGCAGATGCACGAAGGGCCAGTGGGTGGACATTTTGGTGTAGAGCGGACCCTGAACAGATTAAGGACCCGATACTACTGGTACCACATGAGGGAGGATGTTGCCCTCTGGTGTAAAACCTGTATCAGCTGTGCATCCAGGGCTCGACCGCAGAAGACACCACAAGCTCCTATGGGAACAGTCCAGGTAGGAGCTCCTATGGAGCGTATTGCACTGGATATTATGGGGCCACTGAACGAGACTGAACGTGGAAACCGCTATGTGCTTGTGATACAAGACTATTTCACAAAGTGGACTGAAGCATTTCCTATTCCAAATGAGCGAGCTGTAACTGTTGCTGGTATAGTTGCTAGTGAGTGGGTGTGCCGCTATGGAATCCCTCAAGCGCTACACAGTGACCAGGGACGCAATTTCGAATCTGAGGTGTTCCAAGGGATGTGTAGTTTGTTTGGGATAGACAAGACTCACACAACACCATTCAGGCCGCAGTCGGACGGTCAGGTCGAGCGTTTCAACGCCACCCTCCAAAAGATCCTGGCTACTACAGCAGAACACTGTCATTGGGATTGGGACCTGATGATTCCTTATGCTGTTATGGCATACAGGGCAACCAAGCATAGTGCTACCGGTTTCTCTCCAAACTTTATGATGTGGGGCCGAGAAGTAAGTGAACCAGTGGACCTTGTCGCAGGTTTGCCTCCTGATCCAGAAAACCAACCCACTGCTCCAGAGTATGTGCAACAGATGAGGGAACGGTTGGAGCTGGCTCACCAAATCGCTAGAGAAGCACTGGGGGACTCGGTCACACGTGCAAAGAAACAGTATGACAAGAACTGCTGCCGCACACAGTATAAAGTCGGAGACCCTGTGTGGTATCTCATTAAAGGGACACGTCATGTCAAGAACAAAGTCAAAAAGTTCCTTCCCTCATATGAAGGACCATTCTTCATCCTAGGCCAACTGGATGACCTAGTTTATCGGATACAAAAGAACCCAAGGTCCAAGGTGAAAGTCGTCCACCATGACCAGCTAAAGCACTACCGCAGCCGGGAGCCCCTGGACAACACATGGGTCCTGGATCAGAGTCAGCACTGGGAACCTACCGAGGTTCCACCACCAACCTTGGAGGAGGACTCGGCAGACTGTGACCTGGACCTGCAGGGTTTGTTCTCTGATGAAACCAGCAGGGGCGTTGGTTGTTCCCTGCTGCCTACTTCAACTGCAGTGGATTCCCATCCGGGTGTGTTTGTTCCATCCTCCCCTTCCCATGTCAATCATGAGGATGGTGGGGGTGCGGTGGGATATTCACCTCCTTTGGGCCCACCAGTTCGACGATCTAGGCGTCGGCGCAGAGCACCGGACTGGTACGGTACATGGGTAGTTCCAAGTAGAATGGACTCAGTTTAAGGTTCCAGCTGTTCAGGTGTCCTGCGAAGTTCTCTAAAACTGTTCATCAAAGCCACAAGTGCCTGTTTTCTTTATTACTGTTCAGTTGTTCAAACTGCTAAGTCAATTTGGCTGAAGAGCAAATGGTTTATCTAAAGACCGTGTTTTTCTGTATGTTTTTGTACCTGATAGATTTCAGTTAGTTTCCTGCCTGGTCGTCATAGATGCCGCTGAGTAATTTCTTTCCTCCCTATGGCATGTAAAGTTTACTTTTTGCACAAGTTGACACACCTTAAAATGAGCTAATTATATCACTGGGACATGTGGTTTGATGCTATACCTCCTCTACATGTAATTATGATTGACACAGTTATCTCTTGTTAGCTATAGGGATTGTGTATCAGTTTTATGCATTGTGAGACTGGATTGGAATTATTGTTTAATTGCCATCCAGAGTGGGGGTAGTGTTGCAGAAAGTGCCTCTGTTGCATGTGATGAATGGCTCAGTGAGTGGTGTGTGTGGGAGGGTGAGATGTGTGTCGGCCGTCCGCCGGCCAGAAGAGGGCGCTACGTGCTCATGTTCTGCACGTGTTGAGAAGAGCAAGACGTGACGGTGTGTGTGTGTGGAGAAAAGTAAACGGCAAAGTAAAACGCGGCTGTAAGAAAGTCTGTTTGTGCACCTGTTGGCTGTAATTATTATTAAAAACAAGAGGATTAACCTTCAGCCACCGTGTGGTTTATGTGCAAGGCAAGTGAGGGAGTTAACCCTGAAGCAGAGACTTCAGCCCTGGAGGAAGATCTCCCCTGTGTCTTTTGACCACGGATGAAAGACTGAGCAGGAAAGGTTAACACTGCCAAAAGAAGAAACATTAATGAGATGGTAAAATTAAACTAAAGAGAACCAAATTTCTCCTTCCCCTGGTTAACAAATGGAATGACCCGCTGAAGAGTTTTGCCTATAAGGACATCAATTAGCTGGAGCTCTTCTGAGTGACTCCAGCAGCAGCCCCAAAGGAAGCTGGTAACTCAAAACAAATAAATTAATTTATTGCATTTAACAAAAATATAAAGAACGGACAGATACAGTCAACTAAATGTGTGCACTGCAAATAGTTAACTATTGAGTCAGACTAATGAAAATAATTTTAACAATGAAAATATATTATTCACTAATCAATATCTAACAGAAAACAATTACCATTCAGATCTCTGTGTGACAGTAAGGACAGCTGTCACAGTGGAACTAATATTTAGAGGCTGTTAAGACTCCAACCTGTAGTTGTGCTGCACAACCCATTTTTCCATAATAAAACTTCACCACACTACCTCATTTTTCCACTGAAAGTTGACTATGATGGGTAGAAACAGTTATGTGGAATGCCTCTGTGGGTCATTTGAATCACATAGCCTGGTTAAAACCAGACCCTTGTCCTTCACTTTGGTTCGTACTAGGGTCTGGAGTTTCTCCTATAGAGAACCGATTCTTGCTGGAGGCGTGGCCTCTGCTGAGGTTACCCAATCGTTAACGTTTGGCTGTGACGTATGTTGCGCGTAGCTGCAACATACGTCACGTTAGCCTGTCCTCTCCAGTTAGCCTGGCGAGGGCCAGGCTAAAGGCTGAGTTATACTCGCGCTTTGGTCCGCAGGCTGGAGCGCGCGCGCGCGCGTGCACTCAGCCGTGCGGCGAAATGCGTTCACAGTTTCGCCACTGTGTTTATGGTTGACGCACGGCGGAGCATGGCAAAGTGCTGTTCTTTTACGGACCAGCAGGAGGCAGTACCCTCTAAAACCTGTGCATATGTTGCAAGAAAGGTGTAGAAGAAGAAATCTACCGTAGAAGAAGAACTGTTTGAAATCACACAACAAAAACAAATAGCTTTCCGCTCGCGTGCTGAACTGTTGTCTTTATTTGCGGTTTTAATGCATGGAGTCAGCGGAGGAGAAAGCGATCACGTGACTTTTGGCGAAAAAACAAAAGAAAAGTCCGACTCCAGATCAGGAATGAAGGAGAATTTAATACATTTGTGTCACAAAACATTCCTCCATGCGTCGCGACGCCGTCTCCACGACCACAGCGGCGCAGACAGCTGCAGGCTCCGGCGTGAAGAGGGTGAAGGCTGTCGGGTGGGGACCTGAAACCAAATCGTAGCGCCCACGGCGCGCGCACTAGGCTTGCGGAGTTTCAAAAATTCAGAGGTGCACGACACGCGCCAAACCCACGCGCGGGGCCAACGCGCAGGGGCGGGGACTGCGATATTGCGTCACTTTTGGCGCGCGCACCCTCGCGCACTGCGCGACACGTCGACTATAAATCTAGCTTAACTGTTCAGATAAACAGCTCAGAAACCACTCGGTGGATATTTTTTCTGCTACCAGTGTGTAATTATATGGCTTTAATTTACTGACTGTTGGCCTGGATGAAACATTTGAGATAAAATTCGATTTTTTATAATTTATTTTCGTAGCGCCCCCGAGGCTGTCTGGAAAAAGTCAAACCGAAACAATTTAAATCTAGCAGATTTGACCATTTCGTGAATTGATTTAGGAACTGTTAAGCTCAGGAACCCTTCTGCTATAACGTCAGCTAAGAAATATATTTTTTCTCAGCAAAGAAATAATAGTTTTTTACCGTGTTTTCTTGTAAATTCCTTCGTGCAGGCAGCCATTTTGAGCAGGGCAAACTGCGCATGAAATCGACGTCGTTCAAAACTCCGCCTTCTGTTCTCTGATTGGTCCGGAAACTCCGCCTTCTGTTCTCTGATTGGTCCGGTCAAAAATCTGCCGACGAAATCCTTGTCTATGGGAGAAGTCTCAGACGGAGCAGTGAAGGGAAATGAGAATTGAGCGGAGCTGCGTAGGAAGGCGAGGGCCAGCCTATCACTAACATGACCATTTTAAAGAAAAGGGAGCTTTTGAAGCATATCACTGATTATGTTCTAAACAAAAAAACATTCATTGCTTTATTTGCACTCATTTCTCAACAATCCAGTACGAGTGTACAGAAATCCAGGCAAAAATAAGAGACTGAATGAAAAAAGAAAGTCGTAGCTTGTAGCCTAACTTCATTAACTACAAATATGTTTCTGCCGTAATTCTTGAATTTCCCCCAAGGGATTAATAAAGTATCTATCTATCCTACTATGGTTTATAAAACATGAATAAGTACAAGCGTTGTCATCATTGTATGTTCCCATACAACAACAAAATTAGTTCTCTGCATGTAACCCATCACACGAGGGGTACACCCAGGTGGAGTGGTGTGCAGCTATGTACGGTGCCCGGGGAGCAATTAGGGATTGGGTGTCTTGCTGAAGGACACCATGACATGTTCATTCAACCTTTATTTAGTCAGGTTAATCTCATTGAGCCTTGAGGACTCATTTACAAGAGAGGCCTGTCTACAAACTAAAGAATGATGACAACAGCAACAGTAGAATTTCCTTAAACAATCAACAATAGACAAACATAAGAGAGAAATACAGATTTTTTTTAAAACAAATTAAAACAAAGATATCAAAGTAGCAAAACAGACAGATTATAAGGCAGATGTAGAAAATCAAAAACAGGAACATGTCTGCATTGGTTTTTGCCAGGATTCCAACAGATTCTTAAAACCATTCGACCACCATGTGGACATGATGTGGAAATGAACCACGACTTTCTGGTCCCAAATGGCTGCCCTACATCTACACCATCTCGGCCCCCTATGATAATGATAATAATAATAATAATAACTGCCATATTCATAATAGGAGCTGTTTTAAAACAGTACAAACTATTTCCATTCTTTTCTAATAATTTCAGATCTACTACTGGGCCTGTGAGTATCCATGGATGTATTATTGGTAGTGGTGCTGTTGGGTCGATATTGTTATTATCCATCTGTTTT
>JBBPBX010012276.1:36213-54354 GCA_038048925.1 Garcialebias charrua | reverse complement strand
TAAGTGAATGAGGTTCCTCCAATAGAACATTTAGTAGCGACTGTGAAGCATCAGAGACCCGTCCCCCCAAAGCCCGAGACAGACGAAGGGGCGATCAAAGCCCAAGACCCCAGGAAGGACCCCGAGCCCAGAGTCCCCAGGACCACCCGAACAGGACGAGCCACTCGTCCACTCCCCAGATCCGACCAAGTGGAAGAACCGGACGAACCCCACCAGGGACCACACACAATGACCCCCCGGGGTCAACAGCGACAATACACAGGCCCCCGCCGGAGCCCGCTGCACCGACGTAGCCCCAGGGCCGGTCACCGAGGCTCGGGCACCGGGGACGCCCATCCCTCAGGTCCAGACCTGACAGGACCAGAGGACCCGAGCCCCACCAGGCAGCCACCAGGCCGAGCTGACAAACGCCCAAGCGCCCAGCCCCAGATAGTGAGGGCCCCAAGCACGCCCGCAGGCAGAGGAACACCCACCAGGGGGCCACGTGGCAGGAGCGCGACACTGGGTAGCCTCAGAAGTATCAGAGAGGGGGCAGTCCAAGTCCCAGCCTGACACTTAAACATTCATACACAGACACACTCATTCAGACCCACCCTCATCCTCACCCTCAGTCACAGAAAGACAAACAATAACGACACGCTTAAGAAATAAAGCCATCCAGTCCCTGATGTCAGCCAGGCAGTCGAGCAGAGGTTGAATAGAGCCTGTACCATTTTGTCTTAGGGGGAAGTAGATTTGACAGTCATCAGCGTAGAAGTGGAAAGGTATATTGTGTTTCCGGAAAATAGCACCGAGTGGCAGCAGGTATAAGGAGAACAAGAGAGGACCCAGGATGGACCCCTGCGGAACCCCCCATTTAAGAGCCGCCACTGCAGAAGTAAAATCATTGATGGACACACAAAAAGACCTGTCAGAGAGGTAGGATCTGAACCAGTTTAGGGCTGATCCTGAGATGCCCACCCACTGCTCCAACCTAGCAATGAGGATCTCATGGTCGATGGTGTCGAAAGCGGATGTGAGGTCCAATAGGACAAGCAGCACAGAGTCACCAGTATCTGTGGATAGGAAGATGTCGTTAAAAACCTTCAGTAGGGCAGTCTCAGTGCTGTGGAGGGATTTGAAGCCAGACTGGAATAGCTCGGGGATAGCGTGATCCTCCAGGAAGCACTTTAGTTGGGACTCAACTATTTTCTCTAGAAGTTTAGAAACAAATGGGAGTCTGGAGACAGGCCTGAAATTGGATAATACTGACGGGTCGAGGTTTGGTTTTTTCAGGAGGGGTTGAACAGCAGCATGTTTTAATGATTTTGGCACCACACCCGAGGATAGACTGCTATTTACAATCGAGAGAATGGAGGGACCTAGAGTGTGAAAAACCTCCTTTAGAAGCCGAGGGGGGACCACATCGAAGGGGGAGCCAGATGGTTTCAGGTTGCACATGACCTGCTCTAGAGAGGACAGAGAGACTGGTTCAAAATGGTCACAAACAGCAACAGATTGAGGTGGGATGGATGGATCGTGAGATGGAGGAGAAATGAGAGCCCTGGTGGTTGCGATTTTATCTAAAAAGAAATGTTGGAAGTTCTCGCACAGCTCAGTCGAGGCTTCCATGGGTGATTGTTCAGTGAGGTGGAGAACAGAGTTTAGGGTGGAGAACAGAACTCGAGGGTTACGAGAGTTTGCAGCAATGATATCAGAGAAGTATTGTGATTTAGCAGTTTTCACTGCTTTCTGATATCGGCGCCAGCTCTCTTTTACCATCTCAAAAGAGACCTGCAGACTGTCTTTTTTCCATTTCCTCTCCACCTTTCGGCATTGCTGCCTGGCAGCTCTGGTCGTGTCGTTCAGCCACGGTTCGGCCCTGAGTTTTGGTCTTCTCGGTTTAATAGGAGCTACTTTATCCAAAGCCTTTAAACAAACAGAGTCAAACTGGTTTGTCAGCTCCTCAGTGCTGGAGAGGAACAATGGGGGCTGAATTAACATGTCATTGTTGTAAACCTCAGTGAAACGTGCGGCAGTTAAATGGTTAACATTCCTGCCTTTACGTGCAGGAATGCATGTTTTAGGAGTTACATGGGGGATGGTGAACTGAAAATTCACTGGCCTATGATCTGAGAATACATTGTCTCCTATTTCAAGGTTTGAAACGGTCACATCACATGTTAAAACAAGGTCCAATAAATGCCCACGCTGCTGCGTGGGAGAGTTCACGTGTTGAGTTAAATTAAATGAGTCCAATAAATCTAAAAAGTCCTTAACCATGGGCTTCTCAGGACAACACACCACAGCCCATGAAGCTCAATATGTTTAAAAGTGAGTTCTAGACATTTTGTGTTGAATAAGGTTGATTATCTGTGGTGGCCATCTTGTTTAGGGTTGACTCCAAACTGTAGATGTACTTCAAATTAAAATGTTCTGGGAGTTTTACTATAATCTGTCCACAGTCACGAACTGATGAAGCCAGTACGTGACTGTGGACAGATTATAGTAACATTTTGCAGATGATGTGGTCCTACTGGCTTCATCAGTTCGTGATTTACAACTTTCACTGGAGCGGTTTGCAGCCGAGTGTGATGCGGCCGGGATGAGGATCAGTTCCTCCAAATCCGAGGCCATGGTCTTGAGCCGGAAAAGGGTAGCATGCCCTCTCCGGGTCGGGGAGGAGGTCCTGCCCCAAGTGGAGGAGTTTAAGTATCTCGGGATCTTGTTCACGAATGAGGGAAAACTGGAGCGTGAGATCGATAGGCGGATAGGTGCAGCGTCCGCAGTGAAGCGGGCGCTGTACCGGTCTGTCGTGGTGAAGAGAGAGCTGAGTCAAAAGGCAAAGCTCTCAATTTACCGATCGATCTACGTTCCCACCCTCATCTATGGTCATGAGCTTTGGGTTATGACCGAAAGAACAAGATCTCGGATACAAGCGGCTGAAATGAGTTTTCTCCGCAGGGTGGCTGGACTCTCCCTTAGAGATAGGGTGAGAAGCTCAGTCATCCGGGAGGGACTCGGAGTAGAGCCGCTGCTTCTCCACATCGAGAGGAGCCAGTTGAGGTGGCTCGGGCATCTGGTTAGGATGCCTCCTGGACGCCTCCCTGGTGAGGTGTTCCGGGCACGTCCCACCGGGAGGAGACCCAGAGGAAGACCCAGGACGCGCTGGAGGGACTATGTTTCTCGGCTGGCCTGGGAACGCCTTGGGATTCCCCCGGAGGAACTGCTCCAAGTGGCTGGGGAGAGGGAAGTCTGGGCCTCCCTACTTAGGCTGCTACCCCCGCGACCCGACCCCGGATAAGCGGAAGAAGATGGATGGATGGATGGATGGATGGATAGATGGATGGATGTCCACAGTCAGTGTTGATTTAAAAAGGCAACGACTCAGTTCAGCAGGAGCTGCAGCTACTATCACAACCAAGTTTAGCTCATCAGCTGCAGAACTGGATCCGTTTGAGCCCGTTTATGTTTCATAATGTCCGTTGAGTAACCATCTTTATTTGGGCTGAATCCACAGTTGTGGATGTCAAAACTACTTTTAGGGAGTTTCTATAAAATTTGTCAACATATTTTGCTAACAGACACACAGATTGCATTACCGGTAAGGGTTAATGGTAGTTTAAAAAAACAAATCTTGTAAGATTAGTTACTGCTCAGTGAACGGGTTGTGAAGCTACTACATCACCAAATTTGATCTCAGTGTCTGTGAAATTAGCTGACTTACCATTACCATTGTTTAGCTATGGTGGCCATCTTGAATAGAGTTGACTTCAAAGGTTGATCAACTCCACATCCAATGATTACTTTGTTTCTGAAACTTTTTTAAAACCCATCCACTGGTTCACGAGATATTTTGCTAACAGTACAAACGAACACACACTTAGAATCAGACAAAAGACATAATGTCAGTTTTTCTCTTAATAGCTGATAATGAAAATTGAAACTTCGAATGACTAAAAATGAGACGTGCGGTAGTGTCACACTGCATATTTCTTAACATATATGTTTTAAATAAATGTGTTCATTTAAAAAAAAAAACCATACAAAACTATCCCATAAACAATAACATACAAAATGTAAAAAATGAAAGGAAGCAGAAAGAAGAAAAAATCTTATTATATCTGCCCCTTTTTTCAAACAATCAGTTCAAACAATAATAATCTTCCAGTAACAGAACAAAATGAATAACTCTTTCTAATTTTTCTAACTAATACAATACACATTACATGTACAGTACACTACTTCATTTTTTTAAACAATTTAGTTTTGATCATTTTATTAAATGTAAACATTGACTTGGCATTTTTAACTACATTCTCCAAGCCATTCCATAATCTAATTCCCTGGATTGAGGTAGAACGTCCCTTCAAACTAGTTCTGAATTGTGGTTTTACAAACATCTCTGTCCCCTTAAATTGTCCCTAGATGTGAGTGAGACAGGTCCCTCTTGTAAATGAGTCCCCGTGGCTCAACTAGCCTGTATAAATAAAGGTTGAATGAATGAATGAATTATATCAACTTTGTCTTTTAACAAAATGCATTTGGATATTTAAAGGTAATGCATTATTTTGAGCCCTATACATAACTGATAAAATATTATAGTCTACCAAATCATGGAACTTCAATAACTTCAGTTGATAAAATAATGTACTTGATGGATGACAGTAATGTTTTCTAGTGATAATTCTTACAGCTCTTTTCTGTAATACAAAAATAGGCTTTGTGATTGTTTTACACGCTTTCCCCCAAACATCAATACAATAGATTAAGTGTGGAACAATGATTGTGTTATACAACAAATACAGAGCTTTATCATTCAATAGGTCTCTGACTTTGTACAGTACTGCAATCGATTTAGCTATTTTTATTCTTACAGAATTTATGTGTTGTTTCCATGTCAGTTTGTCATCAATGATAACACCCAAAAACTTCACCTCACTCACTCTACAAATCTCAACACCCTCAATTTTGAGTGGAACATCAACAGTTTTCTTTTTATTACTGAATATCATGTAATTAGTTTTATCTAGATTTAATGATAATTTATTGAGTTTAAACCAAGTTTGTATCTTGACAAATTCTGTCTTTATCAACTCCAAAATCTGTTCCATATCTTCACCTAAACAAAAAAACATGGTATCATCTGCAAAAAGGACACATTTAAGGAGACCTGATTTTTCACCAACTAAACTGAATAAGATTCTTTAAAAATATTTAATTATCTCTGGCAGCTCTTCAGTTGTTAAAGTTGAGGCCGGTCCCTCCTGAGGTTCGACTTTAATCTGCTCGTTCGTTCCTCCTGCCAGGAAACAATCACTGGCACCAAACAGGACCTTCTCATCAGACGTAAAACGATATTCGCTGAATGTTTCTCAACGTTGCTTCAGGGCCACTCACAGATTGCAATCAATAGCTCGGTGGGGCAACTACAACCAAGACAACATGTCTCTGGTTTTGTTAAATTAATGTTTATGGCAGGGTTCCCATTTAGAAACCACTTGTAACCAAGGGCAACAGACCAAGATGAGCATCTTCGTATAACAAGAGGCGCAAAATTTACGTGTGGTCCCGACCTGTCGTATATTTTAGGAGCGTCAGTCTGCTGTCATCCAGACGGCCTTTTCTCCACTAATAACTTTATATTTCGTTATTTAGAAAATATTTTGAGTTTAAAAACAATTAAATGCAACCACACATATTGGTTTAATTAAAGCGGCTTCAACCCCCCCCCCCCACGTCCACCACCTTGCGCCACCCGCGCGTGACCCCCCGCGCCACTCATGTCGACCACCGTGTGCCACGCAACGCGCCCCGCGCAACCACGCCACGCGCCCCCACCCCGCGCCACTCATGTCGACCACCGTGTGCCACGCAACGCGCCCGCGCAACCACGCCACGCGCCCCCACCCCGCGCCACTCATGTCGACCACCGTGTGCCACGCAACGCGCCCCGCGCAACCACGCCACGCGCCACTGTCGGCACGGCCCCCCCACCCCGTGCCACTGTCGACACACACACACACACACACACACACATACACAGCGCCGCTGCAGAGACAGGGGAGAAAAAAGCGAAACCAGCTTATTCAGTCGTTTCATGTCATTTTTAATATAAACTGCCTGTTGACTGTGGGCGCTCACTGATGTCATCTGTATTCTGTGTGGGTCTGCGCTCAGATCCGGGGCTGACACTATGATCAAAGGCGAGTCAATTTTAATTCGCCAAACGCGTTTGTGTGTTTTCTGACGCATAAAAGCCGGAATGAATGGACACTTCCTGCTCGCGGTGGCAGGAAACTATATCCTTATATGGTGTTTTGAGGGGTGGGAATTATGTAAATAACCACTCGCGTGCACGAGCAGGTGAATAGAACAGGTGGGATTCATCATTATTTACACAGCTCATATACACACATTTCCTGACGATAGAAGACTTTGTTGGATCTGACGTGGCATGTTCGTACGAACGCTTCGTACGAACAAAAGTAGGAGAAATTTAGGATAAAAATACGAACATTTTCGTGCATGAGGGCCATTCAGTCTGAGGAACTGCAAGCAAACAGTCTCATAAGCAGCACCTTCCCATAGTAGATCAGCCAGTTTGCTTGTGACATCCACAGCTAGCTGTTCACGTATAAAAGGAGGACCATCAGCCTAATAAATGATTGTTGGTGCCCTGAGGGTCACTTGCTATTCAAAGAAGGCTGAGTGATACAAGTAATAACAGCACTATAAGAGGGTGAGATTTGAACACAGAGGCCTCTGCCCCTGTTTAATGATGGATGAGCTCCCTTCACAAAAATGACTTCCTTTACTCCTCTCTCAAACCATCATTCTTCTCTATCAAGGATGTGCGCACATATTCATACCTGAGAGTGACCACTAGCATGTGGATGAGTGTAAACTGCAGAGTTCTGGCTACATGATGTTGCTCTTCTGTGCTGGGCTATCCTTTTGGCCAATCATTGTTTTGTTTCACCGATGTAATAACTGATCACAGCCCTCCTGGTACTGAACAGCATATGCAATATCATCCTGTTTGTGCCAGGGGACCGGATATTTGGGATTAACTAGTCTTTACCATAATGTACCCATATTTTGGGGTTTGAAAGCCACTAGGATGTCATGTTTAGAAAATAAACATCTCAGTCTCTCTGAAACTCCCCCAACATACAGAATGACCACTGGTCCGGGTCTGGTGTCCTTCTTTTCACCTGATGGCTGGCTGGAGTCCTGTCAGTTTCTTTTCTGCTTTCAGGAAGGTCCAGTTAAGATATCAACATTGCTCCAGGGCTTGTCTTGTGTGACAATTCTCCTTGCGCCTAAGTTAGTGGGGATGTTGTCCGCTTTTTGGTACGGAGGACTGATGACTCCTAACATGCTCCAGCAACTGATGAGGTTCAAAATACAAACAATAGTCTGTGCGGGTGGGTTTGCAGTACACATCAGTTTGCAAATGTCCTCCATCAGACTGCGATCTCACAGTCCAAGAAAGCCAACCTGCCATATTTTACATCTTCTTGTGTGAACTTTATATATTTTTCCACAGGGTTGATGTGATCAGTGAAATGTTGGACTTTCTGAGATTAAATTTTTACACAGGTGTCATCAGCATACCTGAACCGATGACTCGGTGGCATCCCTTAAAAAGGACTGCAAGGTTTACTTTTCTGCTTCCTCCATGTACAGGTTGGCAAAAATAGGAGAAAGTGGAGACCCCTTTGCACACACATTTCAGCCTTCTTATGGAGAAATCTTATAGTGACAAGCATAATCACACGTGACTGAGCTGAACACAGCAACTCAGACTGAGGAAGTCTTTCGGACGAAAGACGAAACGTTTCTAAATTTTTTTTTTTGCTTTGTTTTGTTTTATTTTTTGAATGTCCAGAGGACCAGACTTAGCTTTTTTAGATTTTTCTACCTGGATTATTGAGCATGCATCAGAGTATAATCACACGTGTTTAGATTCAGGTGTTTATCAGATACATACTGTACTCAGATGGGTTGTGGTGGCCACTGAATACATGTACATCTTGTATTACCATGTATGGTATAAAATACTTTCTAATTATGAATAAGTATTATTATGCTGTATATGTTTTGTTGTTGTGGTTTCTCATTTTTTTCTTTTTGTCTTTCTGCAGGTCTAGAGGCAAACTTCAATGATGTTGATTTGTGTTCTCTGTATACCTCTCTCTCCTCTCCTCTACTCCTATCTCCTTCTTTCCCTTTTAACCCTTCTCTCACTTTTCTACCTTTGTTTTAGTCTTTGTCTTTTCATCTCTGTGTCCATTACATCTTAAACAAACCCAAAGCAAATTATAATAAAGTTTTATTTACATATCAAATGGAGCATTAAGGCCAGCCATAATGCTCTGCTTGTGAAAGCAAATCTGTTGGGCATCACCTCGACACTCAGACAATAATTCTGAGTGACACAATGCTGAACAGGACAAGGGGGAAAAAAGAGTGGTGTCTGATTTTAACCTTAAACAGACCATTTCCTCTGCTTCTTCAACAGGGATGCACGTATAGTTATACAACATCAAACGAGACCACTGTTTCATCAGTCTCCATGATGATATCCCTCACCTTATCCACACAGTCCATATTGTTCTGTATGTGATGTTCTGAGCTGCCAACTAAATGGATGAATGCAGATGCCAGATAGTTGGAAACACAAGTGATACAGTTAATCATGCTGAGAATTGGTCCTAATGGTACACCTTGTCTGTGAATAATAGTTAATCCATATTGACTAGGCTTGGCCTCCCCTAGGTACAATCTGTGGTCCAGAGACCAGTCAATAGCCATGTCCTACTCCAGATGTTTCAGGTACTCCATCAACGTCTTCTTGTAACCACTTCCTGGATCCATTTTCATTGGCTAATAAGTGGTTAAGTCGCTAAGGAGTGTCAACACTTTCTCACGAGAGCCTTTCTGGTTCAAAACACGGTACACCTTCCTTTGTCTGCTGGAGAGATTATGATGTTCTTGTCCTTGCTGAGAGTGTTGAGTGCGTCCCTCTCCTCTCTGTTGAATGGTTGTGCTTTGGCATTATTCTGCTTCAAATTCTGACATTTTGTTGTTGCTGATTCTGTGCTTGGTTGAGCATGCATCAGGACGGTTTTTATAATGGGGGTAAAAGCATATCCTTTTTTCACATTGCTTAGAGACCTCAGGTGTAGAGATGTAGATGTCTGTGATGGTGGGGAGACTGACTCTAATGGTCTTCTGTGCAGTCTTCTCCACTCTCTGCAAAGCTTTTCTTTCTGCAGCTGTGCAGTCTCCATGCCACACGTTGATGCTTGAGCACAGGATGCTTTCCATTGCACACCTGTAGAAGGAGGTGAGGAATGAGCTCCAGTCCAGCTCGCTTCAGCTGCCTGAGGAAGTAAAGTATCTGATGTGCTTTCTTGATAAGGCTGGTAGTGTTGCTGCCCTAGATGAGGTTATCATTCAGGTGCACAGCCAAGTACTTGTAACTGGAGAACACTTCCATCACAGATCCTTCTGTATTCAATTGGGGGGGGGGGGGTTATTCTGTCTGAAATCCACACCCATCTCCTTTGTCTTCTTCACATTGATATGCAAGTTGTTCTTCCTACACCAGCTATCCAGGTGTTCCACTTCTTGCTTCTAGCTGGAATCATCATTCTTTGTAATGCATCCAATCACCGCCGTATCATCTGCAAATTTTACAATATGACAGCCTGGATGGGTAGTTGTGCAGTCATATGTGAGCAAAGTGAACATGAGGGGGCTCAATACACAGCCCTGAAGGGATGCAGTGCTGAGAGCTATGGTGGATGAGGATAAGTTGTGGATTCTCACAGACTGTGGCCTGTTTGTTAAGAACTCCAGGACCCAATTGCATAGGGAGGGGCTTAGTCCTAGTGTGAGTAGTTTGTCCATTCTAGGGAATCATGGTGTTGAAGGCAGATGTGAAATGAAATCCACAAAGAACATATGGACTTAGGAGTCCTTCTGCTCCAGGTGCGTGAGAGCAGTGTGGACCACAGAGGAGATGGTATCATCTGTTAATCAGTTTGTGCAGTACCCATACTAGTGAGGGTCCTCACCAGTCATAGTATGACCAAGATGCCTGCATACCCTTGTGTATGGAGTCCAGATCTATTCAACTCACTTACTAGACTATGAAAAACCAAGAGTCAACACAGGGGCAAAATTACTCCTCCTTATAGACAACCCCATTTAAGGTTAATTGTTGCCAAACAGTCCCTCAGAGTTGAAGATGTTTTCCTTGTTCAAAGTATGAAAATGAGCCAATTTGTAGTAGTCTTGTCCACATCCTTGCTGGTGAATGCTCTCTCTATAGCTTCTGCAAGTACAATGAAAAATACTTCCTGTACGTCCATGAAGCAGCCAAACACATATTGTCCCTGTGACAGGCTGAATTTTAATTTTAAAACAACATCATGTAATACTGTTTTTGTGGAAATATCTGTTGATATATGCACTGTTTAGGACTATGACTAGAATGCTGACCTGATAGTCTAACAAAGTTAAATCAGGTCCTCTGGATGGATTTTTAAAAAATGCTTGCCTTTTTTTTTTTTTAAATCTGTACAGGGGACCTGAATTAGCTTTGTTAGATTTTTCTACCTGGATTATTGAGCATGCATCAGGATGTTAACCTGATAGGTGTATAAGATTGCACTTCTCTATATGTTAGCTGTTGGTCATTAATTATGATGAAGTTTAACAACTTATCGGTGAACATTTGAGCTCCGTGGCTTCAGCAGTGTGTTTTTATTTTTCAATCCGGGGCGGGCGTTCTGATTTTGGTCAGCCGCTCTCAGCCTGTCCCTCCTACGAGACGGTCAGACAGCGGGTCGGACTGGATGCAGCTGGCCGCGGTCGGTCTCCCTGTTTCAGTTCAGCGAGAGTGGCGTCCCGCTGAAGCCCCGGAGCACAAATGTCCAATATAAAACTAACTTGACCGCGGTTTAATGTGGCGCTATGGCTCTACAGACATTGCACGTTGCTGTCTTGCTGTGTTTAGTGTAAAATACTTCCACACAGCGGACATGTTACGATGAAAAGTTGGCTAGCTGTTAACTAAAGTGCTACTCACTCAATCCATATGCTGTAGCTGGCTGTAAAATGAAAAGGATTTCCTGAATGTGAGGCAGGTCTTGATGTCTATGCACAACATTATTACTCTGGGTTCATGAGACACGACTCCGGATCAGATTGGCCCCACCCCTACTACTACTGTTGCATTGTGGGGAATGTAGTGTTGGTACGTGACCGGAGGGCTTATTATGTTGTTTTTCTGGCAAAATACAATAATAATAATAATAAAATAAAATAAATAATTTTAGTACATGCTATTATGTGTCAGAGGAGGGCTTAGAATGGGAAATTAAAAAAAAAAAAAAAAAATATTATTATTTTTTTTTTACCAAAAGGGCACTTGGGGGCAAGGAGAAAAAGGGGCAGGTGCTCAAGCCCCCATAGCCCCCCCCTCTGCACGCTCTACCGGTGCGGAGATTGAAGTTCTGCTCTCTGAGGTCAAGAAAAGAAAATCTGTCCTTATTAGCAGCGTCACTCATGGGAGTAAATGACCAACTAAAGCCAAAGAATGTTTGTTTATAATAAATGTGGACCTTAAAATATACACGCGTCCTGGTGGCCCACTGGGTAAAGCATTGCACCGCTTATCGAGACCTCGTGGGTTCGATTCCCACAAGGGATGACTATTTTTTTTCCTTCTTTCTTTAGATTATTTATTCATTCCAGATTAAAAAGACTTTATGCTTCATTTCTTGTTGTATTGTAAATAGTTTCCTTGTGTTTTTTAAATCTGGAATGAATTAAAAGGAGAAAAAAAAACGTTGTCCCATGTTGGAATTGAACCCATAAGGTTCGGAACTGCGACGCAACATTCTACTCATTGAGCTATCTGAGCTCTGTTACTGCAAAAGGAGAAGGTCAACCTAAAGTCTGCGTTACGAAGTCTGCGTTACCGAGACAAATTAAACTTAAATTAATTCATAATTTAAGTTGGTTTCAGTTTGAGATCTTCATATTAATATTGTAGTGTTAGAAAACGGCATTGATAACAAATTGATTTTAATTTAAATACTTTAATCCGTTAGTCATTATTACATTTAAAATTATAATTCGACTTCAAACAGAACCTATTGTCAAAACAATTGTGGTGCGTGACTTTTTTAAACTCTAAATATTTTCTAAATAACGAAATATGAAGTTATTAGTGGAGAAATTCCGTCTGGATGACAGCAGACTGACGCTCCTAAAATATACGACAGGTCCGGACCACTCGTAAATTTTGTTCGTATCTGAAAAAAATCGTAGGATACGAAAACATTGTTGAATGCCACAAATGATCCTAAATCACTCGTACGCACAGTTTAAGAACAAATCTGTGCGTACGAACGGTTCGTGCATGAGGGCCATTGTGTCCAGAAGCAATTCTAACCTCCTTTGGATGAGAACTGGGAAGATACCATCTGAACTACAAGCTTAAAATGGGTCAAACATGTTAATTTCACATTTTACTTTGCCTTTAGATTTTTTACAACTCTGTTCCAGTTGTCCTTCATTGAATTATACATCACTGAACTAATTCAAATACAATAATCAACAAAACTGAAATATGACAACGTGTGAAGATTTAGAATCAAAAATGTATAATGTTGAAGATGTTATTGATACAAATGTATTTCCAGTTATGAAAGTTAACAAATATTATAATGAAGAGCGACATCAACATGATAAATGATGAGCTCTCTACTATTCATTTCAATTGTAGAAGCATAAATGCACATGTATCTAAGATAACAGACTATTTAAAGCAATTAAACAGAACCTTTACATTAATAGCACTTTCTGAGACTTGGCTAAATGAAGAAAATATAAATAGTGCTCACATTGAAAGGTATGAATTATATCATATGAACAGAAAAAAATAAAATAGGTGGTGGAGTAGCTCTATTAGTAAATAGTGAAATACAATGCAAATTTATTAGTGAAATGCCAATAATTGTTGATAATGTAATGGAAATGATAACAATAGAAATAATAAATAAGAAAGATAAAAACATCATAATTAGTTGTGTATGCACCAGGCTCAAATATAGAGTTATTCAGCTATAAAATCATGGAACTCTTGGAAAAGAGTTGTAATAAAAAAAAGTTGTTTTTGTTGTGTGGTGACTATAAAATTGATTTAGGAAATAAAACAGATTCAAATAACATCAATACATTTAAAAATTCATTGTATAGTTTAAATCTTTACCCGTTGATATCAAATCCAACGAGAATTACGACACACAGTGCTACAATAATAGATAATATTTTCACTAATATAACAGATGGGGAAGTGATAGGTGGTATTTTAACCACTGATATAAGTGATCATTTACCAATTTTTACAATCTACAACAATGATCAAAGCATTACAAAAGTAATTACAAGTGGTCCCGGACTTACGAACGAGTTCCGTTCCTGCGGCCAGTTCGTAACACGAATTGCCATAAGTCGGGGACCACCCGAGCCGCCACTTATACACATACTTGTACAGTACAAAACAGTTACCAAGAACTTTGCCTATCCTAACACAGTACCCTACATAATAATAAAAAAACACATACAGTACATTCAGAGACATACAGTACAGTAATTAAATAAAAAAATACGATTTCTTAAGCCCCCCCCCCCCATAGCTCTGCGTTCGGCCGTACGACGTACTATGCGCTCATTCTGTACATGCGCGTTCGCCCACACAGCTCTGCGTTCGTTCTCGTGTTTTCGCTACAAATTCACAGCGCAGAGCGTTCGCTGATTGGTCATTTGCTGACACGCCTACTGAATTGATTGACAGGTCGGGGGAGAAAAAAAAAGAGCCGGCAGCTTCACAGAGCTTCAGCTACAGCGGTGTTATATCTTATTAAAAAGTTCTTAACAAAAAACAAAAAACAGGGAGCGCTGGTCCTGCAGCCCACAGCCCACCAGGACATATTTAGAACATTGCGCAGCCACGTTGGACACAAGTTTAATCCGCTCGCGACAAATTCATTAATTTCCTCATCATTTCAGTCATGGAGTCAGCGGAGGAGGAATCGATCACTTGACTTTTGGCAAAAAAACTAAAGAAAAGGCCAGATCAGGGATGAAGAAGAGGAATTTAATACATTTGTGTCACATACAAAACAGTCTGGCGCCGGGCAGTTTATTGTGAGAAAACGCGTTTGCGTACGCGGTCGTAAAATTTGAGCTTGGCGCGTACGTGGTACGTTTGTGCCTCTGCATACGTACGGCGTACATATGGCGTAGTGCGGCGTACGGCCGAACGCAGAGCTATCAGGGGGCCTTTACTGTGAGTTGGTCTCCGCCGCCCGTTCAGCTCTGTGTCCCTGGTGGGTCTGCATTTCTATTTTAGCCCCTCGTCAGCTCGGTGTCATCCCTCCAAAAAGGCTGTGCAACTGTTTATCTGCTTTTTAGCATGTTAGCTCAGTGTTCATCCAACTTCTGAGGCTACCAGGAGTACATAGAGGCGAGCTCCCGGCTGCAGCAGGGGTCTCCGCCACCCGTCGGGTCCGTGTCCCCGGAGAGGCTAGCGTTAGCATTTTAGCCCCTCCTTAGCTCGGTGTCATCCCTCCAAAAAGGCTACGCAGCTGTTTATCTGCATTTTAGCATGTTAGCTCGGTGTTCATCCAACATCGGAGGCTACCAGGCGGACATCGAGGCTAGCTCCCGGCTGTAGCAGGTGTCTCTGTCGCCCGTCGGGTCTGTGTCCCCGGTGAGGCTAACGTCAGCATGTTAGCTTGTGCCTCCGGTCATGCTTGCTCTCTACTGCTTCACGCGGTCGGAGCTAACCGAAGCTAACCGCAAAATGGCGGACACTACCGAAAACATAGCTCGGTGTCCAAGGTTAGCAATCGGCGGCTGCTGCTCTGGGCCTGAGACGTCCACAGAGTTTATCAAGCGTTTCTAGCTCATTTATCCGTATGAGGCAACCTCTTATCGGACACACAATCCTCCAAAGACAGCTGTTGAGGCCAGAGCTAACCGAAGCTAACCGTAAAATGGCGTACTCTGCGGCAGTGCCGAAAACTGTCGGAAACTGTCGGAAACTGCCACAAACTTCGTAAATCAGCTTAAAAATTAAAAATGATGTAATAATAATAATAATAATACTTTATTTATGAAGCCATTTAAAACAACCACAGCTGCAACAAAGTGCTGTACACATAAAATCAAGAACATTTAAACAAAAAAAAAACATTTAAAAAAAAAACATTTTTATTAATATGATGCGTTCGTAAAGTCGGATTGCCGTAAGTTGATGCCGTCGTAAGTCAGGGACCACCTGTACTACAAAGAAAAAAATAAATACATATAAAAGAGCTTTGGATAGATTAAAAGAGCTTTGGATAGATTAAAAGATGATTTGGATAAACAAAATTGAGAAGATGTGTATGTTGATGATGTGAATAGATCATATGATGAATTTATGAACATTTTGGAAGCTGTTTAAAAAAATGTGTCCAGTATAATTATTTAAAGAAAAATATAGTTAACCAACCATGGATGACAAAAGTATTGTGAAACACGTGTAAAAAAAAAAGAACTATCTGTATCCATGTTTCTTGAACTGTATAAGAAGTATAAAAACAAATTAGTAGGGACTATAAGAAAACAAAAGATGGAATATTATAGTGATTTATTACATAAAAATAATAGTGATGCGAAAGCAACATGGCGAGTGATGCATAGAATTCAGAAAAAAACAAAGAAAAAACAAGGATTTCTAAGTATTTTATATAAAAAAAGAGGGAATCCATAGTGAAAATGAAATTGCAAATGGATTTAATCATTATGGCGGAAGCCTGAGGAAGTCTTTCGGACGAAAGACGAAACGTTTCTACAATTTTTTTGCCTTTTTTTTTTTTTTGAATGTCCAGAGGACCAGACTTAGCTTTTTTAGATTTTTCTACCTGGATTATTGAGCATGCATCAGGGGATTTTATCATTATTTTGTTCATGTTATTGAGCCGTTTACATACATATGTAATTTGTGATTTCAACAGGAATATTCCCAGATAGAATGAAAGTAGCCAAACTTGTTCCCCTCTTTAAAAATGGTAATACATGTGAATTTAGCAATTACAGACCAATTTCCTTGTTACCACAGTTCTCTAAAATTTTGGAAAAAATATTTGTGACCAGATTGGACCGGTTTATTGATAAACAAAATAATTTAAGTAGTAGTCATTATGGGTTTAGAGCTCAAAACTCTACATCTATGCCGCTCATGGACTTGATCGAACAAGTAATTACTGCTGTTGATCAAAAAAAATTGTGTAAGCATATTTGTTGAAAATAAAGCATTTGATACAATAGATCATACCATTCTCCTTGATAAATTAAATAAATATGGTATTAGAGGACCAGCGTTGCAATGGGTATGTAGTTATTTGAGAAACAGGAAACAGTTTGTACAAATACATGATACAAGGTCAAATTTTGTAATATCACATGTGGAGTTCCACAGGGCTCTGTACTTGGCCAAAGTCATTTATTTTATATGTCAATGATTTGGTGGATGTGTCAGGACTCCTTAGATGTGTCCTCTATGCTGATGATACTACATTCTATTGTTTAGGTGAAAATATTAAACAGATGTTGGAGTTTCTGAAAACAAAGTTTGTTAAAATACAAACTTGGTTCAAACTAAATAAATTATCATTCAACCTAGATAAAACAACTGGTATGGTATTTAGTAAGAAAAAGAAAACCGTTGATGTTTCATTTGAAATTGAGGGTGTTGAGCAGCGTGTTGAGATGTGTAGAGTAAGTGAGGTGAATTTTTTATGTGTCATCATTGACAAAAATCTGACATGGAAACAACACACAAATTCTGTAAAAGTGAAGATCTCAAAATCTACTGCAGTATTGCGCAAAGTAAGGGATTTATTGAATGATAAAGCTTTGTATTTTTTGTACAATACAATTATTATTCCACATTTAATTTATTGTATTGATATTTGGGGAAAGGCTTGTAAAACTATTACAAAGCCTGTTTTTATTTTACAGAAAAGAGCAGTGAGAATTACTGCAAGACAACATTATTGTCATCCATCTAATATATTATTTTCTAAAATGAAATTATTGAAGTTCTATGATAATTTCATTTTAGAAAAAAATAATATATTAGATGGATGACAATGATGTTTTCTTGCAATAATTCTCACTACTCTTTTCTGTAAAATAAAAATAAATAAATAAACAGGCTTTGTAATAGTTGTAATGTAATTATTGAAATTCTATGATAGGCAGCACGGTGGCACAACTGGTAGAGCTGCTGCCTCTCAGTGAGAAGGTTGCCGGTTCAAATCCCGGTCCGGGGGCCTTTCTGGGTGGAGTTTGCATGTTCTCCCGGTGCATGCGTGGGTTTCCTCTGGGTACTCCGGTTTCCTCCCATAGACCAAAAAAAACATGCATGTTAGGCTGATTGGTAACTCTAAAATTGTCCCTAGGTGTGACTGAGAGAGTGAATGGTCGTTTGTCTCCATGTGGCCCTGTGATGGACTTGCAACCCGTCCAGGGTGTACCCCACCCCTTGCACTGTGATTGCTGGATATGGGCACCGGCGACCCCCGTGACCCAAAATGGAAGAAACGGGTAAAGATAATGGATGGATGATGGAAGTTCTATGATTTGGTAGATTACAATATTTTATTAATTATGTTTAGAGCTCAGAACAACTCACTACCTTTGAATATTCAAATGCATTTTGCTAAAAGACAAAGTTGTTCTAATATGAAGAGTACTGAGATGTTTGTGAAACCACAGTACAAAACTAGTTTGAAGGGACGGTCTACTTCAATCCAATGGATTGTGGAATGGTTTGGAGTATGATGTGAAAAGGGCAAGGTCAATGTTTGTTTTTAAGAAATTATCAAAAACTAATTGTTAAAAAATATATACATGACATAGTTTAATATGTAATGTATTTAAATAAGAAATTAAGATGAGTTATTCACTTTTGCTTTGTTACCTATAGATAATTGTTGTTTGAATTGATTGTCTTAAAATGGGGTAGACAAAATAAGATTTTTTTCTTCTTTCTGCTCCCTTTCATTTTATATATTTTTTCCCGTA